>JACXGK010002031.1:39314-59867 GCA_016801125.1 Novumbra hubbsi | reverse complement strand
GGGGATGAGAGGAAGAGGGTAGAGGCCTGATGGAGGATGGGAAGGGGGATAAGAGGAAGAGGGTAGAGGCCTGATGGATGACGAGAGGGGAATGAGAGAAAGAGGGTAGAGGCTTGATGGGTGACGGGCAGGGGATGAGAGGAAGAGGGTAGAGGCTTGATGGATGACAGGAGGGGGGATGAGAGGAAGAGGGTAGAGGCCTGATGGATTATGGGAGGGGGATAGAGGCATGATGGATGACGGGAGGGTGGATCAGAGGAAGAGGGTTGAGGCATGATGGATGACGGGAAGAGGGGTGTGGTGAGGAGAGTGTAAGGGAGGGGTGGAGGGATAGGAAGAGTGCAGAGAGAGAGAGAGAGAGAGGAGGGAAGAGGGAGAAGTTTTGGGAGGATTGTGGAAGAATAGAGGCTGGAGGAATGAGGTGATGAGAGCAATTAAGCCAACCATATTACCTTCACAAAACAACCTATCGGTCTATGGAAAACATGTGAAATGATTTAAGGTTGTAAAGTAATTGTAAATGCTATTACAATGTAAATGGGACAAATAAGTTAATGCAGTGAACATTTGCCATGTGACAAACGTTGTTGTCTAATCAAAATGTGATCAAATTGGAACTAGATTAACTTTAGGATGGCCTATTAGGCTTGGCCTGCTATTTAGTTATGAATCTGAATGGATTTCGAGATTTGAAATTGCAATTAAAAGCCATGTATTGTTAATTAACCTGGCATCAGCTGGCGTTATCTAAAGCTAGTTTAGTCTTTTGTGACTATCAGTTTTACTAATGGCGGTTCCAAATGTTATTGCAGACATTTTGGTTGTTGTTGGGTTCATTAGACATAGCCTGCATGTTTCCTGTCGGCCGATCGTCAAACATTTACGACGTGTTTACTGCTCATCGTTGAGATTATTTTTCGTGGCATTTGTTCATTATATAGACCCGCTACTCAACACCCTAAACTGGTATTTTTAGTCTGCAGTGGACACATTTACGACGCGGGCCCAATTTCTCATTCTTTAGGCTCTTTGGCGGATCGCAACGAACTGTCAGTTGCATATACCGCCATCTACTGTTCAGGAGTGTGGTCAGACATGGCAACCTACACTTACATTCTTCGCGTCAAACCAGTCACCCTACTAAAATAAATAAGTTCCCTAACACCACACTGATTACGCCTCTCTTTTTTTTCTCTGGACATCATACATATCAGTACAAAACATGCTCCACTCTCTCCCCAACCAAACATGCATCACACATCCCATTGTCATGTTTCCCTAATCATTTCAATGAGGAATTTGGTGTATTCCAAAACGGTCAATGCATCCATAAAGCTGTTAAAGGGGAGAAGGAGGGATAAAGGGAGACAGAGGGAGGGAGATGTGGAAAGGAGATATAAAGGGTGGAGAGATAAGAGAAAATTGGGAATAATTGATGGATGGGGATTCAGAGCACATAAGTCAACCCACGTAACCTTCCCAGAACCACGTTTAGGTCTACAGTAGACGTAAACGATACAGTATATTAGTTTATTAACTAAATCTAAGCGCCTGGGTCTAAATCTGATGTTAAATTTCACAGCGTCTTGAGGAGATCATGAAGAGGACACGTAAGAGTGATGCTGGAGAAAAGGTAAGGGTTGCATGCACGTGTTGTTATGAGACAGACTTCAAGCACTTCCTGGGGACCACCCCACAGGATGTGTAGGACCCATGGGTGCATTATTTATGTTCTTCCAGACGACACTGCCAAAGGAGTCCTGTTCTCCAGCACAGGTCAATGGCAAGGACACAATGGAGCATCATAAAGGTAAAAACACTTTTATGATGGAGACAGTAGTGTCCATTTCATTAGAACAAATGTCTATATGAAATGTCTATATAAGTTCAGTGACGGTCAGGTGTTTATTATAGCATTACATTTTCCCTCTGCAGTTCCTGAGAGACAGCTAAGTACAGCAGAGTGCGTACCTGTACGAAATGGTGTCCAACCAGCCAATCACCAAAACGGCCTCTCGGCCAATGGGGAGGTTTCTGACTTCAAGCAGATTATACAGATGTCCAATCACAGTGGGAGCAGTAACTGTGGGCCGGGGCAAACGGTGAGCGGCAATGTCAGTGAACCAATCCTGGCCTTCGAAGGAGGAGAGCCCTTCCGGATGAAAACAGGCTCCATGAAGCCTCAGCATGTTGCAGGTAGCTACGATGAAGACCTCCATATTCTAGAAAACATTTATTTCTGTTCATGCGTTAATATTCGTTGGTCAGTACATAACTAGATGACGTCAGCAGGGGGTCTAAAAGTCCACTATCAACTAGCATGGGCCGTAGCCTATGGGCACACTGCCTTAGCTATGTAGCAGAGCCAAGGTCTAACACTGGAAATAGGATCCTGATCATGTTTGAACATGCCACCTAGGTCGTCTATAGGTTAGACAGCCAACCCAAGCGTAGAGTTTTAGCAAAGCAAACTAAAAAGTAATTGGAATGTGACAAATGGCAGATTTTTGCAATACATCCCATATGATTGTGCCCAAGTAGCCAGTCTGCTATGAAGGGCTTCTGGAAAATAATTCCCAGAACTAGAAGATGTGTAATGTAGCATGTATTCACAATGCAGCAGGCTTTGTGCACCGTAGGCCTAAATAATGTCTTATGTTCCCAATCAAAGATGAAAGCAATGCTAATTAACTTTTTCTTTCTCCCTGTTCTGTCTTTCTCTGTTCTCTCTTGGTCACCCTTTCTTTCTCTGCCTTTCTCACTCTGATCCCTTTCTCTCTTATTCGGTTCCCTCTGTCTCTCTCTTATTCTGTTCCCTCTGTCTCTCTCTCATTCTGTTCCTTTTCTCTCATGGTCTCTTTCTGTATTTTGTCTTTCTTTTCTTAACCTTGCCCCTGTTTTCCTGCAGAAGTCCTTTGAGTCTTCAGGCTTCCACTGAGATGTGTCTTACACCACCAGTTGAGCAAATCGATTTGTGCCACACACCGCAACAGCTTATAAAGGAAGTGTGCCAAACAAAGAAACCATGGACTGCTTTAAAATCACAAAAAGTATATATTTAATGTCGGAAAGGTCAAGGAGGAAGAAAACCGCAAAGGACAATTTGTTAAAAAAATCTAAATTTAAAATGCTATAAATTGTGTCTGTCATCTTCCAAGTGTTTTGTGGTGCAGTATGTTGTTGAATTTTATTTAAAATGCAAATTTTATGGTGCACCTTAAACGACGTAACAATGTTATATTCTGAATTTTAGAGTGTTAAACAAGCATCTGGAAGTATACAATATTTGACCATGGTTGTTATCATTGTCGCTAATATCGTTGTTGTTATTCAATTGCTGTCGTTACGTTGAACCAAGTTTGTTAGATCTTTTTGTCTTGAATAATTGAGTTATTTAACTAGGGGTGAAAGCAGTGTGACGATTCTATATGACATCACATGGTGTATGTAAATGTATATGAAACAGGCTGCCTAAGCCTCTCGCGATCGGGGGAGATGTGGAATAAAGTTCTATGAAAGGGAGACTGACTGTTATTAATTCGTCCATCTGTCTTTCCCTCTCTGTCTCCCTTGTTTCTTATAATAGTATGGTACCGACTAAAGACTAAATTTGATCCGGGTGTGTACTGGAGTCTTACACTTGTCCCTTACTTTAGCCGGTGAAGCTGTCTAGACGTTTGATCTGCGGTTTTTCAATGCAATCGGTGGCAGCTGGTTTCTTCAGTGTGCTTCTCATTTCAGTCCCATGTTGCGTGTGGACTCCATTAATACAGTAATTGAAAACATTTTACACTGTGTGTTTGAACGTTCAGTTTGTGTTCTATGCTATTGGTTACTGGTTTAATGGCTTTGACTCATATCAACTGACTGCTGCCTAATTCATGAGCACCTCCAGGCACTGTTGATGAACGGAGGAATATGAAAGGGCAATGAGAGGAGGAAGATGGAGGGGTGAAGTGCTGTTGTTGGATGAGGAGATCGAGTGCGTTTGAGGGAGGATTAGAGAGAGTTAAAGATTGAGAGGAGGAAATAAAGGTGGATATAGAAAGAGAAGGACAGGTTCCATTAAACTAAGTATTGGTTAGATACATTAAGATCTGCGGTTAAGACACTCTCTGATCATAACCCTGTTCACCGGATCTACTGGAGTAAAATTACCAGCCAGTTAACCCAGGAGTAGCGGCTGGTGATGTGAATCACACATCCAAGGATGTCATCCCTGTTTTGTTGGTAAATCATTTCAGAAGTTTTATTGGGTTAGTCATGTAAGCTCAATTTGCCTGAAGGTTAAAGCACGCGATTTACAAGCATCATGCAAAGCCAAAAGGGGATTATTCAACGGCTCAAATTTCCCCCCGCTGGTCTTTAATAATGGCGTCCACCATTATCGTTATCATGCATAGAACACTGATAATCTGGACAGGATGAAATCGTCAAAAGGGAAAGTAAAGGCTTTTGAAGGTGACTGTGGTATCTGAGTAGTGGCTCCTCTTCTCTCTTTCACTGCCAACTCCTAACAACTAAGCCCCTACATAGAAGGTCATGCTCTGTCAGGGTACTGTCACCAGTGTACTGTCACCAGTGTACTGTCACCAGTGTACTGTCATCAGCCAAATCCGTCTTCTGGCGGATGACAGCCAAATACTGTCATCAGCCAAATCCGAGTCTGCCTCTTCCACCCAGCTCTCCTGCCTCTACATCCTATGACTCTTAACGTCTCCTTTCCCCTGGGTCCACATGTGCTCCATCTCCTTTCCCCTGGGTCCACATGGGCCCCATCTCCTTTCCCCTGGGTCCACGCGGGCCCCATCTCCTTTCCCCTGGGTCCTCGCGGGCCCCATCTCCTTTCCCCTGGGTCCACGCGGGCCCCATCTCCTTTCCCCTGGGTCCACGCGGGCCCCATCTCCTTCCCCTGGGTCCACGCGGGCCCCATCTCCTTTCCCCTGGGTCCCCCTGGAAAAACACCTTTCAGACACTGTGCTTTGGGCATCTTCACTTTAATTACAGACCGTTATTGCCTTACTAATCTCTCTCGCTGCAGACATGGTGAAATGTGAAAATCATTAGAATCATCCTGAACATTTTAACAGGGTGCACATGTTGTTGTTCTATGGTAACGTGCCTATGAATTCATAGCCCTATAGCCTTTTTAGTGTGGGTAGATTCTGAATGCTGAAAGGTCATTAAACTCATATGGCATGTGGATGCTGAATGTGACACGTTAACTGTTGATAGGATACAAAGGACTAATAATGGACATCCTCTAAAGGTCAGAGACCTGCTATCTGCGCAGAACAGGCTGTGTTTGTTTTCAGGTTGCCCTGGGTTGCAGCCTCGTGAGGACTACCCATATAGTGAAGACAGACAGTACAAAACGTGTGTGTGCAGTGTACATGCTTGTGTGTCTTCTCTTTTGGTGGTCACTCTTTTATCGGTGTTCCTGGGTACCGATCAACCTGAAATAGGACCCTTTATTGCAACAAGTTCCTCTCAGCTAAGGTCACAGTGCTTATTTCATGGTAGGCAGCCATGATAGCTTTCTGGCACCAGGAAGTAATTTCCCGTAGGACGCAGACTGCCCTGTGTAGGAAGCAGAGAGGAATAGAAAATATTTAATTCATTTGACAAATTAAACCACTCTGTTAGTAGACGACAACCTGCACTAAAAAGGTTTATTGCTATAACTCAAAAAGGCCTAAAAGCTTCTTTCATAGTACTGAGTGTGGTATAGTCCTCTATTCTCTTCAATGAACAGTGTAGACATTGTCTACCTGGGTGCTAATACTGGAACCGACAGGTTCCAATTTACAAAGTAACCGAGAAGCTGTTTAGGAAAATGTTTCTCTAATCATCAACTAGCCAATCAAAGTATTAGTTTTAAACTTTCATGTTATCCTTTGAGGCTTGTCTACCTTGTTTCTAAGTATCCTAGTCAAATTCCACTCATAGAATTAGGGAGTCATTTTATAATCATTCCCTAATATGCCAGCATTATGCCAGCAATGTTCAGTTTTTCTTTAATGCCAGCTGGTAGAGCATAGATCTTAGAATGTTTGTGGGTTTGACTGGCACAGATGGCCAGGATTGAAAAATTATGAAAAAATTTATACTGAAAGTCCACCGGGATAAGAGCTTCTGTCAAAACATTATCCACATAAAATATGTGCAACCATAAGGCCAGAATTGGGCCAATAAGCCAAGATGTTTGTACACCCCTCTCAGTTGAAGAACAGGTTGGTGTGGGGGATGGTACTGTAGCTAGGTCATGATCTGCTGCACATACCAAGATACCACATACCACACAGACTTACTTCCTATTGTTTCTTGGAAAGCTAGCTGGATGGGCTACTTGTATAACCTTCTGCTCATTGTGACATGATACTGAGGGATTGTTTTAGGGTTTGCATGAAGAACCGAATGCTTGGTCTCTTAAGATTAACCAGCTACTTACTGTGGTGTCGGTACATTATTTGCTGTGACAAAGAAAGAACAACCCGCCTGATTTCTGTGAGATTTTCTTGTTACAGAAACAAGATCTAACTAAAATGAACCAGCTACTCTCAACTGCAGCCCCACATTAGAGTAATTCGTTTGAGCTATAGATAGGATATGACATGCTCTATAAAACATAGTACCACTAATGCAATGACTCAGAGAAAACAACTAACAACATGTACATGTATGTTGATGTACAGAACATTACAGAATACACATTTCCGTTCTTGTTTGAGTTTTTCCTGAACTGGCACGTCCGGTGTAGAATGAGGAAGTAGTTTTGTATGCGACACCCACTGATCAATGTGCTTGCTTGTATTCCTTCCTAGATTCTCTTCTTAATGCTGTCAGACTCCGACTGAGCTTTCTATTTCCGTGTTAAGAATGTTGAATTTTACACACTTGCTTTCCCTTGGTTTTTAGACAATATTGTGCGGCATGTCTGAAACTAATTATTTCAGGAGATCAGCTTAAACAAGGCATTTAGTTGAAAAAAGACTCTTGACTCTAGTCCAACTATTAAAGTTAGTAAAATGCTGTGAGTGAATAATCTTTTGTATGAGGCACTATCGGAGACACTGAAATCAAGTTGTTATTTCTGTCTGGTATATGTTTGTCATGTGAGTGATTGGGTTGGATGGCTAATTTCATAAACCGGTCTGTATGCTTGCGAGTCAACAAGCAACATAGGATGTAGATTATCAAACAATTAGAGCAGTATGTGGAATTGAATAGCTGTTGTTTTGAAAACATGCATGGACTTACAGTGAAATGCTTCGTTTCTCAACAATGTTAAAGCATAAGTGAAAGAGTGGAATAGTAGAAGACTAAAATAACACAAATATGTATACAAGGAGGAGCTATATATCCAACATAGAAAGTATGATTATGTCCTCCAGGAAAGAAATGAGAGCGGACTATGTTCAAGTCTGTTCTAGGTACAGAATAGTAAGACATTCCTTGTGAAGGGCGTATTCATCACTGAGCAATGAAGCCTAGAAAGGTAAGGACATTCCATCTCAGCATACTCAGCAGAATTACCCTCAAACTTGACAGTATTGCAGCAAAACTAGAACAACAAATCCTGTGTCCCTTCATAGTGTACTACTTTTGACCAGAGACCTTTGGGCCCTATAGGGAATAGAATGCCTTTTGGGATGTGTTCATACTGTGGACTGAGTTCAGCAAGAAGCCGGAAATGGGTCAGGTCTTCTAGCTCATACTGACACTAATTCAATATTATTTCTTAAATATGTGGGGAGCAGTGAATACATGTTTTCCTCAGAAAGCAAGGAGAGGTTATTGTGATGCACCCCTGTGTTTTGTCTTGACCTTCTGGAACGTTCTTGTCCTTGAGATGGCTTGAGAACACAGCTGGGCTTGGTTGCTTTCCACAGTTATTATGATGACACTGTAGAGGTCTGTGGTAGACGATCCATTCGTTTATTTTAAGAATAATAACAACTGTGTGACACCTGTCAACGCAGCAGCAGACATGAACAATGCTTCTACGGGGAGAAACATTTTGTATCCCCCCCCTCGCCTATAGATCCCTACCCAGCCACCCAGCCACCCACCAACCCATCCACTCCACCCCAGATGCCTCTCAGCCAACAATCCCATCCAAAGCCCCGAATGCCCTTCACTCCCCCCCACCCCAATCTCCCCAACAGACAGACAGACAAACACACAGAGGAAAGTTTTAAATGGCGTTGAAACTGGTACGAAATCTTAAGTGTGGAATGTACATGTATTACTGCGTTGTCAGTGTAGCGAGAAGGAGGATTTGGGGACCGAAGAGCAGAGAAGGGCAGGGAGTGACATGCAAAAGGGTGCCTTAAGATGGTCCCATGGGGTTCCAGAGCCTGCAACCCAAATTACAATTTCGGAAATATAGGCAGCCTAGTAGAAGTAGAGAAGGTTAGGAAGAGCCAGGCCACTGCTAAACCTGCCTCTCTGCAGCAAGGATCTATGGACTCTAGGAGCCTTATCACCCCAATGAGACGAGATGACGGCCTGGTCGAATGACTTAGACAAGGACTTCGGCGAAAACAGTGGGACGGATTGAAATAGATTAGGAATAGGGAGCAACTGTTAGTGATAGCGTTAAGATACCCCACCTTTTAAAGTCAGACTTAATTTGCACCGGTAGGGAATGTGTCACTCTTTACTCTGATGTATGAGAAACCAAAGTGGCTCATTTGGAAAGGGAAGTAATGTAGCACTGCCAGATTGATTGGGAAACACTCACTCTCCTGGAGATTGAGCTTGTAACCCTAGAAGAAGACAAAGTCCTCCAGAATAGAGAGGACGGAAGGTAAGCAGCTTGCAGGGTAACTGACAGAGTAACAAATCATCACCATATAACAACAACCTGTGTTCAACCCGCAGCCGTGTCACACCCTGGAAAGAGGAAGATGCACATAGAGCTATTAAAATGGCCTCAATAGCAAGGGCAAATAACAAAGTGGAGAGAGGTCAACCCTGCTTGGTTCTGTGTTCAAGGGCAAAATAATTAAAACAGGTGTCATTGGCAGACAGACACTGGCCTGGGGACCTGTACAAGAGACCTATGAGCAAAACACCCCCATCCAAATCCAAACTTATTAAGAACTGTAAGGAGGTATTCCCATGCAATTCCTTTAAGAACTCAGCAGGAAACTCATCGGGCTGAAGCCTTACTGCTCTGCATTGACTTGATAGACTGCACAAACTCATTAAGGCCGAGAAGGGAATCAAGGTCAGCCGCAGTGTCAGAGTCGACAGAAGGATTCTGCAGATCACCTAGGAAACCACATGTGACTGTGCTGGATGTCCACGTCGTTCTGAGGGACCTAGCAGCCTCTCCTTTGTGCCATGGCAGTCAGAGTCAGCCATAGTGAATGAAATGTTGACCGCAGTGTGCTTGTTTCTTAAACGATGTGACATTTTAAGTTCTAAAGGTAACAGATAGTCAAAATGTTTGGTATGGTTTGAAGACGAATGCAAAGCAAAAATCTAACATTTATTGGCTAACGCATGGGAGCCTCTCAGCGCTCTACACATGCTAAACTCAAACTGAGACCTCAAAGCTGAGAACTTTTCATGTTTCAGACTCAGTATAGGGCTATTTTGTTTCGAATGTATTGAACTAAATTGTGTAAATCAAACACACATTATCAGGTCATATTAACTTACTTTTTTGATACCCCAAGTACATGGTAGCAGTGATTATTGATCACGCTGAGCACACAGGGTGAGGATTCCCTGTCGAAAGACAAATGATATGAAAAACAACCAAGACAAGTTTGGTGGATTATTAAACCATATCCACACAGGCCTTTATCTCTCTGTCTCTATCTATTTGTGGGAGGTTTTTGCATATACAGGTAGAACGCTTCAGCCTGCCTGACCTGTAAAACTAGAGTTACTCCGAATACAGAACAAGCTGCCGTAGGCAACACAACATAATTATCAAAGTACAAAAGTGAGAATAGGGTTCATTCTACAGAAGGTGGTTGACCTTCTCTTCACAACACAAATTGAGTTGAGGGCTATTATGTCAGTTGCCCTAATTAAAATCAGGCATCTGTTGGTATTTGGTTTTCTTTATAGTTTTCCGTTTTGTACAGAAAACACTACCTAATGAGAGGGTTATAATGTGTCTGTATATCATTTGTTCAGTTGGGACTGTAACAGATATTCGTATTTTTCCAGAGACGTACCTGACATAAATATATTTTTTTCCTACGACAATCCTCGCAAATATTTTGTGTTGACATGGTCAAAGGTATGAAAGTGTGGATAGAACGTCCATCTTTGCTGTATATCTTAAACTCTTTGATGGGCTTGTAGGTTGATACATAAATATATTAAGAAATTTCCAGTATGCATAACACAAATTATTATAGTAATCATTAGGGACAGACAGTTGCACAAACATCTATAATTGTTGCAAATTTAATCTAATGCAAATACATCAGTGTAGGAGCAAGAAAGGCGGTTCCGCAATGGGCGCCTCCTTCTTGAACGTTTACAGCCAGGCAATTTCGCGCGCAAGAAATTCCCCTTTACCACCCAGGTAAGCATATGTTACATCGTATTTATTTCACTCTTTAGTAGTAACTTGCTGTTCTATATTAGCTGCATGACCCTTTCCACCCTTGAAATGAAAATGCGTTCGAGATTTGGCATGAAAATCCAGGAAGGAAATGTGACGACTGCTTGGCTACAGTACTGTACTGCGTAATTTAGCTATTGTAGCGCATGCGACTGGCTGGTTAGGCAACCAAATAATAATTTAGTAGCTAGCGTAGGGCTCTACCGGATGCCATTCTTAAAATAAGGTTTCAGAAATATGTATGTATATTTCTAAACAAAATCCGTCCGATAGTGTATGTCTTTAGGCGTTCGAGTTAAAGGCTGTGCGTCATTGTCTCACTTAGTCAGACTCGTTCAGTTGCTTCGTCGGGAGGCTGCACGAGAGCTTTGCTAGCTTTTACATAGCCGGAAAACCTGCTAACTGTTGTTAGCTAGCGTTTCGTTGCAATTGCAAACAGAGCTTAACCAGCTAACTAGCGTTAGCTAATAAACAAGTTAGCCAACTGGCTAAGTCGTCTGAAACCAGTTTAAGGTAAGTGAGTGAACATGTTTTTAAAACCAGTGTTTTAGTTAGTTTGTTAATACGGTTTGTGTCAGTTAAGGAAACTAGCTAATCTACCCATCATATTAAGATGCTTGAATACCAAAATATTGTTGCTTTTCTTGTTAGTCAACTCGACATAATTAGCTCAAAACAAGAAATCTAAGATGGCTAACCTTCCATATCCTCTTGATTAATGTAATCTTGGTCATTATCATTATGTTGACTTTGGTCTGTCGCTGTGGATATATCAAGTCGATAATAACTTTATCAAGTTACATTGTCATTTACCGAAGCTGTTATTTTTCAATCATACACAGGGGATGCAATTAAATTAGTGCAAATACAAACGTTAAAAATATATTTTTTACTAGGATTTAAGCAGTTCTGACATCTGTTGTTTTTATACCCATTCAACTCAACAAGAGACCTATATACAGCCAGCATAAATCATATTTATCAGTAACTGTACAGTACATCCTGCATTCAATGATTCCTGGGTATGTTACCAGAGAGAAGAGTTTATTGTTGATCACTCAACTAAGTGTGTAGCACAACGTTTTGTAAGAGGTTTACCTATCCTAATTATTTATATTGAGGAATTTAGTTATTTTGACAGTTTGTGTCTAACATTCCGACTATTAGGTCCTAATCAAAATCAGGGGATGTAATTTCAAGAAATGTAGGCTGACAACTCTGTAGGCTTCACAGAAGCCTTTCAAATGTTTGGAGTTTCCTGTATAGGCTATTTTTTGAGTTTGTCAGTTTTTTTCCCCTCCCCTTTCAGTATGCTATCTTGGCTTGCATATCTATGCATATAGGAAATGTGCCACTCACAGAAACCACAGACTATCTCTCTTCCTTTGCGTTGTAAATGTATTGTATCTGTCCTGTACTGGCCCAAGTGGCCTGCAGTTTATGTTCACATGTCAGTGTATCTATGTAAAACAAAGTTACTTTTGAACACTTGTTTGTTTGAGCTAAACTCCAACTCCATTTTGAAAACATTTATGCATTTAAGATGAATTGAAATGCTGTTTTTATTATTTTTCTGGTTTGGTCTAAACCATTTTCGTGTGAGGTAAGAAGTTATGCCATTATATAATAATCCATGTCCAATGCCCTAACGAGAGTTTATTGAATTCAAGTAATCTGAAATACATTGTTCTACCAATAGATCATTTGCAAATAGAGGAAACTCTATTGGCAATTTACATGTTAGTCATCCCAACCAAATTTAGCCCAAGAGCAATGGATGCTCTTAGACAAAAAAACTAAGGTAAAATTTTTCTCAAATATCCAAACAACTCCAGATATGTAACAACAGAGACAACTTTGCTGGGAGTGTACGTACTTTTTCACATGACTGAAGTTACAATGTACTCTGGTGTGAAGTAGCGCTAAGTTCCTATTACATCATGTTATTTTCAAGCTGATTCAAAGTGGGGCCTTGGCTTCAAAGCCACATTCAGATTCTTCAGTGTTGTACCCAATGTGTCAACAGGTGTCCTGTTCCCATCGTCCTGGTCTCATCCACTACAACCCTATAATCAACCTATTTCCTATTACCGGCCAAATGGGAGAATGTGTTGTGAAATATTTCCCTTCTGTTCCGTTTGAAATTAGGGAGCAAGAGATTAGAGATCACCGCTGAGTCTGTATGCATCCAGAGGATATGTATTGGTTATGCAGGACAGGGAGTGAGGAAATGCAGCGAGGCATTGCGCAGTAACGGTCATTTAGTATGTGGAGCACTGCAGGACTGATGCACTGCACATGCTTGAGAATGAGGGATGAAGCATCAGACAGCGAGGGTCTACACACGCACACCCCTGCTTGTAATTATTAACCAGTATAAATTCTACAGTCAAATGTTGGGCAATGACTGGCTTGGACTTGCAAACGCTCCGCAGTGTGGTAGAGATAACAAAGTATTGATTGCTAAACCCTGTGATGATTCTGCTTGAGGTTACAGTTCGAAATTAACAAAGCGAGTTTCAGTAAAGGATCTGTTCCTATAACTACTATGGCGCCCAAAGATTATTGAAATCTATTTATTGTTTATAATTATAATCTTGCTGAAATAATCGTGATCAGGCAATTATGTAATAATTGGGACCCTTTATATCTCCCTTTAAGTTAATGTATAATGTTGCCATCAATCTACACACAATACCCCATAATCGCCAAGTGAAAAGATAATTTTAGAAATTTGTTCCAATTTATTGAAAAACAAAAACTGGAACATAGGTTCATGTTCAATATTCAGATGCTATGCCAAGGCAAATCAAATTGAGCTCAGATGCCTGTGATTTGATCATGCTTGACAGGTGATTGTCTACCTGTGGAAATTAATTTGGTTGGACATGGTTTAGAAAGGCAGACACTTCACAGAGCATGTCAGAGAAAAAATGTCCAACTTCTGTAGAGTTCAAGGATTTGTGAATTGTGGCAAGGCATGGGTCTCATGTTGTCCTACTATAAAAAAATAAAACCCCAGTCTCAGCTATTGTTTACCCTACTTCCTGCTCTGCTAGCCCAGATAGGATGACAATGATTAATGGCTTTACATTGTGTCAGGTTGTATTATACCTGAGCAGAGGCTCACTGTCGTGTTTGACCGGTCCTAGTATATTGTGTAGTGAGGGTAAACCCTTTATATGAAGGAACAGAATGTAACCCTGGAGCGGCTGGTTGTGTACTGTATCTTATCCCCTCACCTGCTGCCTCCTCATTAGCCTTCCCATTGATGTGGCTGCAGAGAACAGGATGAGGCCGTTGCTAAAAGCATTTCATTCCATCTTCTCAACCTGCTTTTTATAGCTCTTGACCGTGTGTAGCTTTTATTTTTAGCTGTAGTTCGGCTTTGCCACATGCCACCCTTGAAGGTCGTGGGGGGCGTCAGGGGATTCTGGCGATGGCAGGAGTTACGCCGTTGAGGGTTTGCCAGGCAATGGATGTGTCAAGTTGGTACTCCAGACCTGAGATCTCAACAGCTTTAGTTTCGATATAGTGCCTTACTGACCAGGGACTATAGGGTACATAAGATGGCCCAACGTGGGGAATAGCACATCGTTTTTGACTGTCAGATACTGACATTTAGGTTTGCAGAGGACGTGCTAACCAAGCCGAAAGCCTCTATGCTAGCCCCTTGTTAGTGATAGACTCTCGGGGGCCAATTATGTGTTCTTACAGAGGTTGTATTCTTGGACGTTTTTGTAATACAGTGTTTATTTCTTTTTGTTTTAAAGGACACTACCATTAGCAACAGAGTTTTACTCTACAGGGACAATGTCAGCATTGCTTTTTGGTTTAGACATGAGGTTGGCCATGAAGGATTAACAAAGACCTGCTTAAGATGCTATACAGATAGAGGTTCAAGGGGACCGCACTTATCTAATGAGCAGGCCCCACACCTAGAACAATACTAACGGAGACTTGTTAAGAGCAGTAGATGGCAACATGGTTAACGTTTAAGGGTGCCTTGTTATTTTCATGAATAGGCCCATAGCTAAACACTATTACCCGCAAATGACTAAATAGAGCAATGAATTGCAAGGTTATTCTTGTACTCAGGGTGGTGTGTGAATCACTGTCTTGTGAAATGTTCTTCACAAGGCAGGGAATATAATATTAGGATATTTAGGACTGATCAGAGAACTCTAAGGGGACATTTGCTCGGCTATGTACTGTGGGTTCCTAACCTGTTTCAACTTGTAATCAAACCTGTTTGTTCGAGGTTGAAACTAATGCTAGAATTGTATACAAATATATTACACAAAAGTTTAGCCCTTTACCTGTGAGCGTAATAAATCACCCCATTCCCCCTTTTGAATAGTTTATTCTACTTTTATTGCAAGACTGTCAATCTGGTTTTGACAATATTGTTGGGAAATGTATTGGGTATTGTATGTTTAGCAGTGCAATAATATCTCCTTGCCTTTGGCCAGGTACATCTAAACAAACCAGTCTGTGGAGATGTCCAAGGCTCCAGATTCCCCCGCTCGGACCCGCTCCCGATCAAAATCCCAATCCAGGTCATTCACTCGGTCTCGCTCCAGAAGCCGCTCCCGCTCCAGATCCAGGAAGCACCGCTACAGGTGGGATTGATTTCTCTCACTGCCGACCTCTACTGTGTAATAAGATATTGAGTCCGGCGTTTGTCATATCTATTGTAACGTACAGCTAGCGGGTTTGTTTAGAGGGCGCACAACGTTACTGGTGTTGAGCTCCCACCCATCTAGCGCATCCATCTAAAGGGATGCCAGAGGAGAGCCTGCTGCAGATTCAACGACCGTACACAATGCTTGCAGTGTGCTATTCATCCCCTTTCCACTGGTCAGACATGGTCTGCGTTGTAGCATGGGACCCTATAACTATCAACTAAAACGCCTCGGTTTGCAAGACGTGATCAACGCCACAATGTGCACGTACTGCAAATACTGTACCGACCACTTAATTGCGTGCTAATCGTCACTCGCTTGGCTATATTATAATTTTTTTAAATTTTGTTATAGTAAAGAGGAATAGCCAAGAAGCATTCTGTGGAATGTTTTCTTTCTCATTAAGTATAACTTCTGTTCTGCTTTCATGGGGTTTTAAATATCTCCACTTCCTCTTCTTCTGGCTTGAGTTCGGGATAGGTTCTGGTACATAGTTCTTGTTAGGTTTTACAAAATGTCTAATTCTATTCATGTTTCTTTTATTTTGCAGCTAATAATTACTAATAATAATAATAACTAATAATTATTTATATTGAGCTATTAGTACAAAGAAAACAATTGAATATCAACCAGCTGTCTTCTTGTCGGAGCATTCATTGATTCAAAATCAAAGATTTTTCCAACAAAGGAGTAATGGTGGGAAGTGCCTGTTCTTATAAGCGGAGAAAGCCAAGGCCCCATCGTCATCATTCTCTCCTCCTTAGAGTATTAAAGTGGAAAAAAAGTTTCAATTTTGGCCCAGTGTGCCGCCTCTTTTCTCTGCTGCCCGTGCAGACATATGCTCTAACCGGCCGGGTTTCCTGCTACTGTATGTGTTGCTCACTGCGAAGCACATTACCTCCAGACTATTTCAATGAAAAAGCACTCAGGGTAAGTTCTAGGTTATTTTACAGAAGGCATACACGGCTGTTCAGGTTTATCCGCCATTTTCTGGGTTACATGGGTAGGATCCAATATCCTGTTTGCTTTCTACTTGAGTTCTCTTTCGGGTTTTAAGTCCGCAGTTTGCATGTGTCCTTTTTTCAAATTTGCTTGCTGCTTTGCGTTTTCTTAGTTTTGTAGGTATCGTGTGCCACTGTACTGTTGGCACAATAGTGTTAATGTTGTTATTGTAGTTCTTCAGCTGCTAGTTTATTTGTTTTTTCGATTTTATCATCCGTGAATTATTTACATTGCTTTAAGGTTAGACTTTTGAACCTCTCCTGTCAGCCATTTAAACAAATGTGTTAGTTACGTGGGCATGAATGCATTTGGTTTCTCAGTAGATTAGAGACTCAAGGATAGAAGCAAAGATCCAGTAAGTTTTATGTTATCATTGGGTAATACCAAAGATGTTACTAAAGGAACAGATATTAAATAGATTTTTTACATTCCTCAAACCTTTCTGATAATGCTACACTTTACAGGAATTTCTCATTCCTGTCATGTCAATAGGCACCTTGTAGTGATGTAAAAAAAAAAAAAAAAAAGAAGGCTATTGATAATAAAAGGACAGCAGAAGAAAGATCATTGCTGTTCTGATCTTTCAGTTTTTAATTGGTACTGCAAATGTGTTTTTTTTTTTTTTTTTTAGCTCCACCGGGTGGATCTACAAAGCCACCACTCAATCTTCCCCGTCCACTTTGACCACTAACAACTGGAGTTAACTGAATAGTCTGTATGGTGACAGGGTTTATACAGCAATAGTGCCTGGAAGCTTTTGGTTGTACCTTAATATTAAGACAATGTACTTTAGTGCTTTATTTGTGTCACATCTATGCTAATATAGACAAAACAAACTGGTTGCTTGATGACCAGCATTTATAGCATTGTTTTGGTGCTTATAAAGCATTTATTTTTAATATACATTAGGATACAAAATTTAACATGTATCAACAAGGTAAAAGTGCAAATTTGGACCACATTTTTGCCAGATTCTTCATTGATTTTGTGCACAAATTCGTTCTACCTATTCCATACCAGTAATGTACCACAGCAGCAGTCGGCACATCTGGCAAACATTGAGTTGTGTGTTTTACTCTGTAACCAGATGCCCTGGTGCGTGCTTAACAGCAGTTAGTGCAAAGGACTCTGGGCTCGTTGTGACCTTAACAAAAAAAAACAGCATTTGGATGCAGACTAAGGTACATTAATAAAAAATATAAAAAAGTGGCCGGTATAATAAAGACGGTAGTTTCTTATAATAATTACCAATATTAAAATGTTTGACACACTTTTAATTATATTGACAGTACAAATGGTGTAAAAAAAGTCTGAATAATTCAATATCCCCTCTTCTGCCCGCCTGCACCAGACCTCCCTGACGGCGATGCTTTCTTCCTTGTTCTCTTTGAATGCATCGTCTGAGTGTTTCTTGGATGTTTACGGAGACATTTTGTCTGTTTCCTCCCCAATTGACATCATAGGCCTTTAGATAAAGTAGTGTGTGCATACAACTCCCATCCCTAATGTTGCGTGTGCAATGTTTTACCAAGTAATCTACAGGAAAGCCACAGTGGCCGATGGGCCTAATGTTAGTCAGGGGGCTGGCGCCACAGTTTCTTTACAACATGTCTCTACTTTTCCCTTCTCTACTCTCCTAGTCCAAGGTCTCGTTCACGCTCCAGATCTCACTCACCATCCCACGGCAGGAATTACCCAACCAGGGACTACCAGAACAACCGGGGTTACCAAAGGGGCTACAACCGAGGCTATCGCAGGCCCTTCTTCCGTGGCAGAACCCGGGGCTTCTACCCTCGTCGCGGGTACCAGAGAGGAGGAAACAGCTATGGATACAGAGCCAACAATTGGCAGGGGGGCTACCGAGATGGGCCGTACCACGACCAGGAACACCACGGTCCGCACAGCCCCAGGAGAGGTCGCTCCCGTACGCCCCGGAAACGTTCTGGCAGCCGCAGCCACTCCCGGTACTCCGATCGCTCTTCCTCCAGGGGTTCCCGAAGGTCCCGGGGGAGACGCAGCTCCTCGTCCCGGTCCTCCTCCCCGCGGAATCAACATGGCAGCCCCGGCTCAGGGAAGCCCGTCCCCAAGGAGGTGAAGGACGGCAGGCCCGCCGTCCCCGAGCCCAAGCGGGAGAGGGGAACCGGGGATGCCGATCAAGCAGCGGGAAAGGGGGTAGAAGGCAGTGGCCACGATAAGGCCTCTGGTGGAAAATGGCAGGGTGTGAGTGACTACGAGGTCAGCCCCAAACGAGGCAGTCCAGCGGTTGGTGCCCACCCGGGGAAGACTGACACCAAAGGGACGTTGTGGAGAAGTGTCGGCAGCACCGGCAGTGCCAACTCAAGCAAGAGCCCGCCGGACTCTGCAAAGGCTGGCCCGACCGCCTCCTTCAGCGGGTTCGGCTTCTTTGGCAAGGACGATCAAACCGGGCCCGACGATAAGACTGGCATTTCTTCTGCTTTCAAAAAGTATGTTCAGTTCATCTATATCAACAGTTCATTTCTTTTTTTTTTTTTATATATATATATATATATTCTTCCGTGAACTATGTCTTTTCCGTGACGGTAGGCTAATTTATGCTTTCAAATTTCTTCAGTCTGAGCCAGGCTACAGAGGTCCTTCGAAGAATTCAGTTAAAAATGGATACCATTGGCAATAGCACTCCTCTAATTTCAAATGCAAATATCAAAGTTGAAAAAGTCGCTGGCTGTTGACCTCTGCTATGTATTGAAAGGAGGTTGTATGAAATTCCCCTAATTTAGAAGGTGGTGGTTAAGTAAGTATCACTGTTACAGTACTAGTCCTGGTGTAACATTTCATTCTCTGTCATGATTACTTTCATAGTTGTGCCATGCTGTTCTTTTGTTTCAGAAAGATCATTTGTACCCATTTTAAACAAACGTTTTCGTTTACGGCCCTGAATTTGTAGCGACACTTGTTGGTACGACCTCTTGTTAAGGTCCATTCATTTCTCTGTCTGATTGTCCAGGTTCCTGGCAGAGAACAAGAGCAAAAAGCAGGCCGAGGCTGATTGGGAGAATGGTCGGGACAGGGACCAGAGCCCCGTCAGTGCAGAGGCCAGAGAAAAGGGCCCCAGTAAAGCTAGCACTGGCCTCTTTAACATAACCGCTGCATCCTTTAGCTCCAAGGCCGACACGTCCCTGCCCTTCCTCGATAGAGCCGAAGAGGCCTTCCTCAAGTTACAGGCTGCCGGTCGAGAACGAGACCGCGAGCTGGGCGACAAGCCCAAGGGAGCCACCCTGACCACACGGGACGTGTTTGGGAAGTGGGAGGACGAGGCCCGCTACTACCCCGCGGCTGGGACAGACAAGGACCGGCGGAGGGACGAGGACGTGGAGGAAGACCTGGAGCACATGGCCGAGGAGCTCTACCGCAGCCGCAAGCAGGCCTCCATGAAAGAGGAGAAGTCCAAGAGGAAGGAGAAGAAGGAGAAGGTCAGCAGGGGTAGTCCATCCCCCGTCACTGTGTCCTCCAGGGGCTCAGGTAGCAGGGAGAAAGACAGGCCACTTGCCTTGTTCCCTGTCGCTATGGTTGAGTCACCGCCGTCGAGGGCCCCTGGAAAGAGGGAGGACTTTGAGCTCAGTGTCAACTCCTTTGATGAGCTGCCCAGGTAAAGGGAAAACGCCACTTTTGTCAATTCAACGGACCGCTTTGGTCTTTGTTTTTCTGGCTACGTGGTCTCCATGGATCTGCTCGAGTTCCATCCGAGTGTTAACTATGCGGCTACGGTTTTGAAACACAGTTTGGTACGCGCTTGACGGTCCGTTTCCGTATCTTCTCAGCTCCTCCTTGGGTGTGGCCAAGGACCGCCGGGTGTCCCGGGATCAGGTTCATTCCGTTAAGAAAGATCACGGAGAGTTTCGCTCCATCTTCCAGCACATTCAGGCTGCTCAGCTCCAGCGCAGCCCCTCAGAGCTGTTTGCACAACACATAGTCACCATTGTGCACTACATCAAAGGTAAGCGCTTTGTCCCAAATGGCAGCTTGTACACTTAATAGTGCCGTAGGTTTTGACCAATTCCCACAGAGCTCTGGACAAATGTAGTCCACTGTATAGAGGACATGTCTGTCACTTAAGATGTACCCATTCTTTACTAAGGAAAGTAATGTTGGATCCCACTGAATGACTACTGGGTATGTAATATAATTTCCCCCTTATTGAAATCAAAGGGCAGCTTCGCCGTGGCAGAATGTTATGCGCTGCCACAGCAAACCAGAATATTTGTTTATGAATTCATTTTTTTTTTTTTTTTT
>JACXGK010002031.1:0-39214 GCA_016801125.1 Novumbra hubbsi | reverse complement strand
GAATCTGTCTCTGTGTATGCACCCAACACACTAATATAATGTACACTGGGTACTTACTAGCATGTAGCTATTGGCTATTATTCCAAGTCTGGGAGTCCACTGTTTTAGAGAATGTTTATTTGAGGTGCAGGACTTGCGTTCGTATTAGGAAGTGAAGTTAAAAGGGTTTTGTAGGATAATGTTTAAAAGCAAAAGGGACTGGTGTACAGGTTGTACTTTTTGGACCATTTGTAATATTACAAACTTCTTTGTAACATGTAACACATCCAGTTCTTTGGGTCATAGGCCTAACCCCCCCCCCCTCCACTCTTCCAAAAAGTACAGGAAACGCTAATAATGACTCCCTTACTAGGAGTTTGTGTTTGACTGTCATTGTCAGATCATTTAAAAGTAAGGGCAGATTCCCATTGACTGAAAGCCTGTTCATGAATATTGCGTCATTTGCAGCCCAACACTTTCGCTCTTCGGGCATGACTCTTAGTGAGCGATTTGCCATGTACCAAAGAAAAGCAGCCGAGATGGAATTGATGAAGCCAAGGAAGAGTCCAGAAATCCACAGGTAGGTCTCACTCTGAACAGAAACGATGGCATGATTGACTATAGATTGGGCTTTGTCCTGTGATATCTGCAGTGACACTGATGTAAGGAATCAAGCATTCTGTGTGGCGTTATTAAGGTGATGTCTACTGGCACGGACAGATTGGAATACATATTTACTATTCGTCAGGGCCATTTTGTGGTTCATACATTCTTTGGTGAGCCCAAATCAAACTTGCGGCGTTCCTTTTCCCTCCAGGAGAATCGATGTCTCCCCCAGTGCCTTTAAGAGGCACTCTCGCCTGTTTGAGGAGATGGACGAAAGCAGCTACAAGGTGACCGGCCTTTTTGACATTTGAACTGAAATGTGAAGGAAATTGAGACGATCCAAAGCAGCAGTGTTCAGCTTGTGCTTTTCTTTTAAAGGAGATGCATAAGTCTAAATCAAAAGAGCCCCATTGTATTGTAATGCCAAGCCCCTCCCCTCCCTGCCTATGAGATATCATGGTTATTGAGCGGGTATGTACGTACCCAAGCAAAGGCTAACAGGAGGTGACTTAAGATGCTGTGTCCAAGCTTCTCAAAGGAACCCTATGCAATGCCATTGTAAGTATTTCTCCTCAAACAAACAAGCAAAAAACAATGTATTCGATTTCAGTGAAAGTGTACTGTCTTTAAAGCATGCTGCTATTTTCTACATTTTTATGTAGTTTTTTTTTTTACATGTTAGTTGATAATACCTTTTCCATATGCGGTTTTGTAGTCCAGCAGATTAACATTTCCTGATGGATATAGATTTCAGGTGGCATGCATTATGTGTCACCAGCAGATGGGGTGCTATACTACAGCAATACAAGTTCCTTCTTATTTTGCATGTTCTTATTAACTTAATGTGTACTGTTTGTACTGTAAAGCATGACAACTTAACAACTATGCCTCATTATGTCATAAATGGACAACATATATTTTCAAGTGTGAAGCAGCAAACCAGAGGGCGGCACTAACATACACAGCCCCCCCCCTCCCCGCATCTCCACAGGATCAGGGTAAGAAACCTAAAGGTGACCCAATGGACCTGCGTCTGGATATAGAGCGACGCAAAAGGTTTTCTGGGAAGGAGCCTGGGCAGAACAAACGGGACCGGGACAGGAGCCCTGGGGGACCCCGAGGACCCAGCCAGGAGATGGTCTCTGAGAAATCTGCCAAACACCACAAGAGACCCAAGTAGGGCTCGTTACGGTTTAAGGGGCACTTCTAAAATGGATGTGTTTTATAAGTTTGGTCTTGAGGAATGATCTTATGTCCTCAATGCGGTCTGACTGTCCTGTTTCCCACCCGTCCCTCGCAGAAAAACCAAGAAGAAGCGTGACCGCTCTCCATCCTCCTCCTCGTCCTCCTCTTCGCCTTCTCCCTCCCCCTTCAGGGGGGGGTTCAGAGGAAAAGAGCACGTGATTGGGGAGGACATGGAGCATATGGATGAGGGCTACAGTAAGCCTCGTTTTGGGCCCCGGGACTACGGAGGCCCCATGGATCGAGGCGGCCCTCGGGACAGCGAGGGCCAGTTGGAGAGGGGCAGAGGACGTGGAGGAGGATTTGTAAGTGCTAAGAGTATTATGTTTTACGTCCCGAGCCCAGAGGGGTTTGTTTGAAGTCGTTGCTACAACGGCACAGAATTTGCCTAAAATTCCTGGTAGGCCTGTGGTAGGAAAGAAGAGCAAAGATTGCATAATTAAAACTAAAGCTATACGTAATGCCTAAAAAACTGTTGGGTTAGGGAGAATGGATTTTAATAGGATGTAAATATTATTTTTATTAGTGGCTTCCTCGCATTTTTTTTCTCTCCATATTTCTCCCCGTGAGGAAAACATCTGGTCCTATGACAGCACAGAGCTAGAACCTCTTTAAAAGCCTACAAATCCCCACCAGGGTGACAACACTAGCTCCATTGAGAAGCTCCCCTACTTGCAGATCTAGCATCCGCTTCACCTCAGCCATTAGTGGGAGAAACTCCCAACTGACCTGAGAAGCGTCTCCAGGCACCACTGGACTGGACTTTGCAGCGTACCAATCTGACAGTCTGTTGTGGTTTCAGTTCCCGAGGGTGAGAGGTGGAGGATGGGGCTGGAACCGGGGCGGTTTCCCAGCAAACAACGGCAACCGGGAACCCCCTCCTAATATGAACAACGCCCCCCCAGAGCGTCCCCCAGATGAGGAGTGGGACCCAGAGTACACCCCTAAGAGTAGGAAATACTACTTTGTGAGTTTCACCACCTCTACTCTCAGTGCATTAGGGTTCAATACCAAATGGCACCCTTCCTTATAATGTAGTGGACCATATAGGGGATATAAGGGCATTTAGGCGCTACCCCTAACCAGGGGCTGTCATTTAACTATCCAAGATACTGGCCCATGTGGGAAATCGGGCCTCGTATAAATCACAGCTTTATTTTTATATATGTGCCATTTGGAATTTCCCAGGAATGTAGCGTGTGTACACCAACAGTTAGATTAGATCGCAAAGGCATTTACTTCTGTAGGCCCAACTGGCATGTATAAGAGTGCTTGGAATTTAGGGAGAATAATTAAGACACCGCTTCTGTTTTGTGCGTTACAAATACTTTTTGTTTTGTTTGTCACAAATGCAAACGTACTAATAGAACCCTACAGTTAACTGTGATGAAAATGATGGTGATGTCACTTGTCATTTTGGGTTTGAATATGAAAACATGATTTTGGTTTCATTATAGTTTGATGTTGATAAACTGATTTCCTTGGGATCCTTTTCACTAATCAAATCCTTTACTGGGGGGATCAATTACGTGCTGTTTTGCATCCATATACTACCAACCCCTGAGATGCCTGATTGCTGTCATAAACCTGCAATTAACGCAATTAGAACAGTGAGAGGTGATGTCATACCCGTGGAATATGGCTTACTTGTACCACAGCTATCAGCCAATTAACTGCTTCTGGTTCTATAATCCCTACCTTTCTACTAAACCGTCCTCCCACTCTGCTCCTGCAGCATGATGACCGAGAAGGAGAAAAGACCTGGCTGGAGAGCCGTGGCCGAGGCAGAGGTGCCTTCCCTCGCAGCAGGGGGCGCTTCATCTACCGCAAGGGGGGCACCAGCCCCAACAAGTGGACTCACGACATGTTCCAGGGAGGTGCGGAGGAGGGTGGGGATCATGGGGAGGAGGAGCGCACGGAGATGGAGCATAAAGACAACAGCCAGGCTGGAGATGACTCCGTGTCCCCCAAGCTGTAGACCCTCCATCAGTTCATTCTCCTCTTCCGTCCTCGTTGTCCTCCCTCGGCCACAGGAGTCTGTAGGTGTGTTCGAATCCCGCTTGCTACACTGCACAGCATCAGGATGCACATGACGTGGTTGTTTTGTTGTTGCGCCAGTCGCTCTTCTTCCGTGAGGGGCGGAAGAGGTGTTAGTGAATTTACTCAAGCCACTGTCAATATGGGTTATGGATGTTTTTTTATTTCATGGAATTTGATATAAGAGCCAGATAATTTTATTTTAAATTACTACCAATTTGTCTTTGTTGGTGTTTTTTTTATATTTAAAAATACACTTTTTTTTTTTTGCTTTTAGTCTGTGCTGGTTATTTTGCAAACAACAGCAGACTCCTGGGTCCTCTAAAGTTGTGATCATTTCACCTTTTGATTTAAAACTGAGGACATAGAAATTCCCTCAAGACATCGAAATGACAAAAATGCATTTGTGCCTTAACTGATTTATATTGATGTATGTGGGTGTTGCTCTATGTAGGTTTTCTGTTTATTAACACACGCCTTTAACCAAAACGTTCTGGGCCATGCTTGGTTTTCAGAGTACATAAATGGTTAACTCCCCACCCCATGGGACCAATTGTCACTGTTGGTACTGGGTTTGTAATTCACTATTACACTTTTTCCACACACAAGTGAACACGACCGGTATTGGTACATTTAAGACGACTACGAACTATTTTCAATTTAGATAGCATGCAAAAAGGAATTCCCCCCCAACTGGAAATTATCAAAATATACCAACAGCGAGTGCCCCAAATATCCTTCCCTTTAATTGTTTTTAACCTAGAGCCTAACTTGCCTATAGTCTCCCCCAAAACCCTTCTACTTCTTGGGTGGTCGAGGTTGTGTTCAGTTACCACATTTGTCATTTTTGTTTTAAAGCATCAGCCAGATTTTCACTGTGTAAACTGAAAGGACTGTAATGAAAAACGTTTGTCACAGCTGACAAATCGTTGGTGTATGTTTGCGTGCTTTTGATTGTAATATCATTTTTGGTATATTGCTAGATTTTAAAAGTGAATTTAAGTCTGGAATATAATTAAGGAAAAATTAAAAAAAGTTTAAAAAAAGTTATTGAGGATATTGATGTTTAAATAAAATACTGATCTTGGTTTTCCTAAAATGTTAAAACAAACTTGCAGTTTATTTATGGGCGTAATTATTCATCCTCTCATAAGGTTACGTATCAAAAGGTAAACTTGTACTATTGAGGTTATGGCACAAAATAAGTGAAGTACAGAATGTTTCCCTCTGTGGTAAACCTGATGGTGTGAACACCAGTAAGGTAAATGGAATCTTAATATGCAGGTTTTTGTGAGATTTGGTACAGTGCTGTCCACTGTGGTCGAACCAATGACTGGAATGTGTCCGTACTGTATGAATTGAACAGAACTGTAGGACTGTGATTTGTTTTTATTTAACAAATATAGGGAAAAATATGTATTTTCTACTGTTCTTTGAGCTTTGGAACTAATTCTTTCATTTTCAATAAATTCTAAATTCTCTGGTTCACTTGAATTGTTGCATTCGTTTCCTTTCTTACTGCAAAACTTTAAGTTTTAAGGAAACCAGAATATCCTGCCTGACCTGTGATAATCCTCCAGCATTCTAATTGTGTACATCCACCACTTTGGTACCTGGAGTCTGCAGTCCATTGGATTGAAAGATATTTTATAGCGCTTTTAATGTATTTCAGAAAGCCAAACTGGGTAGAACTGCAGTCATTTATTGGGCCAACCTGAAATGATGAATTCGGCAATGAGCATATACTGTGTATGCAACTAAAGTTACAATGCAACAAAAGCAAATGCTAAACCGGCCACGGCTGTGTTTACGCAGACTCTGAGAGAACTTAATTACACACTGTTAAAAGTCTGAGCAACACCATTTGTCCTATCGACCTATGGTAGCAGCTATGTGTAAAATATGGAGTAGACTGTCATTTGATGTGTAGGCAAGGTCGGTTTTCGTTAGATCTTCCTAATGGAAGTGTCATTTCTAAAAGGACATTCACAGAACTGAATGTAGAATAACAAGCAACCTTTTCATTCAGTATAAATGGTTTGGGATTTGTGTGGGAGGGACTACTGGGCATATATCGTGGAGCCACTTAAACATAGCTAAGATTCACTAGACGCTGTAAAAAAGAAGCAGCGCTATGGTATGACCTACAGTGTCCAAATTACACCCTATTCCCTATGTAGTCCACTACTGATAAGAGCCCTGGTCAAAAGTAGCGCACTGAGGAAAATAGGGTGCTATTTGGCAGAATGGAGGTATCTGGTCGGGGGACAAGTGGCCTTTTCATAGGTGCCAAACCCCCTCATACGGAGTAAACGGCAGCATTGCTGCAGCAGCAGACTACTGGGATTGGAAAGAGAAACAGTTGGTGGGGAGGTCCGAGATGGAGGGAAACAGGGGCTTAAATACAGGGTGAGTTCCTGTGGGAAGACTCCCTGGAGGGGGGTAGCTTGAAATGACTGAGAGCAGGCTGACAAACAGAATACAAGAGTCGATAAGCAAACGTTGATATAAAATGCAAGGCAGTATCATTTCTTCTCTGAGATTACTACATTACACATACATTGTGTTTTTGTCAGGCCAGAATGATAATGAATACAGAAACCTTAAATGAAAAGATAAAAGTGCTGTCCAAATCACTTCACGGTCTCTGAAGTAGGGAAACCCAATGTCAGTTGGAAATGTCTTCAGGGTCAGAGTTCTCTCAAGGCACCCCAGAGCTAGAACACCTGATGAGACTTGCAGGCAAAATCAGGTGTGCCTGTTCAGGGCAAATGTTAAATGGCTGGTGTGTTGAATACGTCGTCTTTGGATTAGTGATAATGGACCCGTCCAATAGTTCCTGTCCCAGTGGCCAGTATATCTGGCTGTCCGTTCCTCCAAATCTCCCTCACGATGCGCTCCCTCTCCTCGAGGCGCCTCGCCCTTTCCAGCTCCTCTGCCGACGCAAACACGTTCACGCTCCTCAAAGTGCCATTCGATTGGCTGCTGCGCTCGCTCATGGCCGCAACTGTCACTTTAGGCATCTCCGGTTCCTCACCCTCCTCCACATCTAGGCTCTCCTCCTCCTCGTCGCTGGAGTCCTTACGTTGTCTTCTCTCGGGTGTAGGGGGTGAGGCAGCCTTCTTGGTGCCCCCGCGTTGGGTTCTGCAGGTGAGGCCGGTGACCAGGAGACACAGGGCCAGGAGAAGGCCAAAACAAACGCCCATCATGAAGTAAAGAGCAAAGCTCTCTGGGTTGGCTGGTTTAGGAAAAAGATCTATTGTTAGATCATTAAGTCTCTAGACAGGCGGGCCTGAACTGTCAATTCATAGTCCCATTCTAAATACCACAATTTAAATTGTCTGTGCATAAAGAATATGTTTGTGTGCAAATCTATTCACTATGAGCATGTATAAGAAGGGAGTCATTGTGCTTTTACTGAAAGAAACACTTTCAGCTGCGAAGCGTGAAGAGTAACTTCAGACAGCATTTGAAAAGGCAAGCATGCCTGTCACATTCACAGGAGAGGGGTATCGAGCCAAAAGCAAACGGAACACATAAGTCCCTGGAACTGACCAGGATTCCAAACAGAGGATTTGGCTCTTTAGGGGACAATTCTCAAAGCATCAAAATTGCCTAGAAGTATAAGCGGAATAAAAGTGGTCTTACCTTTGATGTGAGCGTATGTAGCCATGCTGTTACTCAAAAGCTCCATGTCTCTCGTGATTGGTTCCATTTTGACCTCACTGGTTGGCGTTTTGCTGGATTCACAATTTCTCAGGTTGTAACATCTCTGAGGCTCCGGCTGTGGTGTGATGTCTGGCCTGTTTTTGAAAAACAAGGTCCGGTGGTTCAAAAATAATGATTATACCATTAGAATTGCCCCATGGAATTTTTCCTAATGTCCTCCTTCACTGTGACATTGTAACTTCGTCATTGTAACTTAGTCATGTCTAACGACCAGCTCAGTGTCTTACTGTGTCATTTGGTGATCCTTACCAGTCTCAAAGGCTTAGAGGAGGACCTAACAGAATACTGCCTCCTAATAACCCATCCCCATTCTCACTCCTGTACAATCAGGGGTCATAGGCCACCGAGATAGGGACACTGTGTTCCTGTCTGAAGAGATTCCTCACTAGGGGGCCCCACTTAGGACCCCATAGCCGCTTGAGTCACTGGGCTGTCTTTCCTAACCGAGGATGTGTCCAGTCCATCTGTTTGTATTTAAACTATGACTGTAGCAGTGACCCGATCGTCCCTTTCCTGTGTACTCAGAGCAGAGGTTTTGTTTTTCCCACAGAAACACGACATGTTGCGTTTCACATGCTTGCAATCTGTGTGGGGTCTCCTATGGGAACAGGAGATATTAAAGTGTATGTTGCTCTCTGAAAGGAAAGATCTAGAACATGAATAAACAATTTGAGTTGCAGACAGAGGTTTAAGACACTGGGGGAGGGTATAGGACAACAATGACAAACTCCTATGGTTACAGCTATAAATCCAATGTGGATGCTGATGTATTTTTAGTCAGTAACATGGGAGGCACTGGTAGAATGTTTTTATTTCCATGCTGGCTTCCTCTGGGGGGTTTAAAAAACATGCTGAGTTATCATGGGCCCATCAGTATCCTGTGTTCTCCCACCCTGATCTTTATCCGTCTGCCTCTTGGCAGCAGACCCTGACTGGGTTCAATATCAAAATGATAATTAAATGGTGGTTTCCATGGCAGTTTTACATTTTACAGCGTTTTTGCCCACAGATTCACGGGTAAGGCAGGACCTTGCCTTAGCCAGGTTTCCCTTGTTTTTTCCCCCCTAGTTTTCGTAAATAAAAATAATTAGTAACAACTTTGGTTGAAATTACCTTGACAACAACAACATCCTTCATTTTCAGCCTTAAGTGAATACCCTTGTATGCAATGGCCCTTCCCCTTTTTAAATACCGATGTATGCCATGGCCCTTCTCTTTGAATACCAATGTATGCCATGGCCCTTTCTCTCTTTGAATACCCATGAACACCAGGGCCTTTCCCTTTTTGAATACCCATGTATGCCAGGGCCCTTCCCCTTTTTGAATACCCTTGTATGCCATGGCCCTTCTTCTCTTTGAATACCGATGTATGCCATGGCCCTTCTCTTTGAATACCAATGTATGCCATGGCCCTTTCTCTCTTTGAATACCCATGAACACCAGGGCCTTTCCCTTTTTTAATACCCTTGTATGCCATGGCCCTTCTTCTCTTTGAATACCGATGTATGTCATAGCCCTTCATCTCTTTGAATACTTATGGCCCTTCCCCTTTTTGAATACCCATGAACACCATGCCCTCCTGTGGCTTCGTTACAAAACGACAACAACAGACTCTTCTCTCAGATTCTCAAAATATCTAGAGGCAACATACCAGTGGTAACTGGGGATGGTAGACATATGGCTTTTTAAGTTACAAAGTTCTGGTTAACCAATGCTACGGCAGACAGCTTTAACACCTAGCAATCCCAGACGAGTCCAATAACTTCTGGAATTAACCGTGGACATACGTAAGGCCAGCAGCTGTGACTGTTTATGTGCCTCGTAAAACCCAGTGCTTTCAACCCTACACATTTCCTGTTCAGATAGTCCAATCAGATTTAAAAAAAAACCTTGACATTTTGAACACGTCACGTCTATTATTCTTGTGAAGGGTGCTTTGAAAATACGAAATCTAACAATAGTCACTTGGAGGGATGTGGTTGTTCTGTTGTCATCATAAAATGTGCAATAAACAGCAGAGTTTCAGACCAAGACAGACAGCTCTGATCCTGTTACGGCGTTGAGTCTCTATAGGACACAGAGGCGACACGTTCACTCACTTCGGCTCTCATTAAACGTTTTATAGCCTGTGGCCATATAGTAGGAACATCAATAGGAAGGAAAAGTCCCTTCTAATAAATGTACATGCCATTACTGCCCGCATACAGGACTTATTTGGTACTCAAAGTTATTTCCTTCATTGTAAAGAAATCAAAATCATTCATGAAAAACATTTTAAAAAACGAAGATCCCTAAAACGTGAGGTAATCAAAAGTAGGGCCGAAAGATATACGATGACAACACTGTCCGACAACACAAGTGAAGTGGAAATAATGTGCATCTTAAACATACCTTCAATTTGAAGTCTGATGCGTCCGCCTCGCTGTACTTCGACATACAACCAAAGAGCATTTCAATTGTAGAAAACCTACACCATACATAAAGACATTATGTCTTGAGGCTGTTAAAAACGTGGAGGACCCCAATGATCTCGAAGACACCGACGAGCATCCGTCATCGGGGAATTTTGAACTCAGTCAGTCGAGGGGGCTTGGCCGGGCATCTATAGAGCTGGATGAGTCGTCTGGAGAACAGCCTTCACCCCTGCTGAGGCAGTGCTCCTTCACCAACTCAGAAAGAAGAGTTGACGACCGAACCGGGTTGAGAGGCTGTCAAAGGGGAGGAGAGGGATAATAGTGGACGCGTTTTACCAAGTCCAAACACGGAACAGAAACCCAAAACACCCCTAAATGACGTGACAGGAACCCCCCCCCCAAAAAAACACTCATTACCGCACACCCCAGTTCCAATATTCACACTTACCACCGCCGAACCGTGGTGTGTCCTGTGAACCTGGCCTCTGTCGCGCTGGACCCTCGCTGCTCACCAAGACATGGGTCACATGGCCAAGCTCCGCTTGCTCTGGGCCGCGTCACAGTGAGGTAGCTCTGTTCACTGTTCGGCCAGGAGGTGGAACAGGAAACAGCTAGCAGACTGCTGTGGGCACATGGCCCTGGTGGAGCGCTGCCATGGGAGGGACTGACTGCAGATGCATTGAGCTCTTTGTGTTGTCATCTTAATGGTTAAGGGGGTTGTGGTCCAAATGACGCCCCGTTTGGCTATATGGCACACTACTGCTGATCAGAGGCCCGCGTAATGCATTGCGTAGTAGGGGAAAAGGGTGCCGTTGGGAACACAGACGAGTCCTCAAGAGTTTAACCATACGTGCCTGGCAAGGTTTAAAGAATCAGTTTCACACCCAAGCAAGGCGGTTGCAGGTGCAGTTGTGTAAATAGAAGTACCAGTTGTGTAAATCACTAAAATTAGTTCTACGGTTATGGAGTGTTAATTAAACCATAGACACATACACCGAATAGTTTAGATCAGTGGGGTAAACAAAACTGGTTTATTGTTATTCCAAGCCTCTTCAAAAATGTTCAAATGTTGTCTTTTAAATATCTCTGTAGAGAGCTATTCATAGATAAACAGTGTTGATGTGGCAGTCTGTCTAGTGGCATTCCAAAGCTGTTATTATGTGGTTGTTGTCACGAAGACATTTTCATGGTCTTAGAAAAAACATTTGTATTTACCAAGAAGTCACTAAACCAAAATCACACCCCAGACACTTGACCAAGTATCATAGAATTACATAGGGTATTTTTGTATACCACATTCACCCAAGCTGTATTGACCCAGGGTTTGTCTTTGTATTACACTGGTCATGATTGGGCCATGTTCTTTCATAGCTGCTCCCACCCATGTTATATCAAGCCTGTCCTCTTCTTGACACTGCTAAGGAATAACATACCCCTTCAGACATTCCTAAAATTCCCCTAAACGCACATATTCTCCTCTATCACCACTAGAACCTCTATAATAACCATTTCCAAGAGGAACACTAACTTGCTTCCTCTTACAGCTCGGTGCCATTAGCCCCCTAGATCCATCCTGGTTCCAGGGCTGCCAATCCACCGACCAGTCGGGATTGGAACAGAAGGCACAAGCAAGCTCTGTTTCTGAAACGGAGAGCAAAGCCATGGAAACCACCCTGTTTGTTTTGCCTTCCACCACCAGACTGTTATAAATTCTAGTTTTCCCTGGCTGGCCTATGGAGGGGGCATGGAGATGGACCAGTCCAGTTGTGAATTTAGGACAGATGGCTGTTGCGGTCCATGCTAAGCAAATGGGGGCCGGCAATATACTGTGTCCCAAAATGTGCCCAATTCCCTTTATAGTAGACTTCTTTTATCCAAAGAACAGTATCAAATCCAGTGGTCCCACACAACCACACCCTTGCTGTTGTTTACTACATGTCACATGATCTGAATACATTCCTTCAGTTTATTTTTAGAACAATTCTAATGAGCTGGATTGGTGAAAACAAGGACTCTACAGCTCAGGTACAACAGTTGACCTTTAGGTTAGAGGCAGGCAAATAGATTCCACAATGGGTTTTACCCACAGCCCCCATGTTGCTGATACTTCAGCTGTAGACGTCGGCTGCAGGCCTTTGAATTACATCATAATACATACAAGCCAAAACTACAGGGCATGCATGTCAATAAAACACACTGTACCAAGAAAGTATATTGAAAAGCTGGATGTTTTGCAAAAGCAACTGCTAATGAAAAAAGCAATTTGGCCCAAGTCGAAACCCCACAAACACATCTAACCAACAACTGGATAAATATTGCAAACCTTCAACTGACCAGACTGCATCAGGAAAATATAATTTCTAAAATAACTTAGCTTTCTACAAAGTTTTTAAACAAAGCCTAAGTTGCGTATCAAATGAAAAGTAATTATTTACAAAAAAAGGTATTCATGTCAAGGAAACATCAGTGGTTTTGGGAGCATGAGGCAGATTGGACAACTTGCAAGTTAAACGTCAAAGCCAGTTATTTTTCTAAATACTTCTTCCCGCTCCTCCTTTAGGGGCGTTGAAAAGCTTTGCATTCTTGCCAGTTGTGTCCTTGGGGCCAATACAATGTCCACTCTCCAAGTTCACATGTAATCTTGTCTATTTAAGTTCCTTCTAACTCTAGCTCAACTGACAGCTGGAGGATAAGACAACCACTCTTCAAGCTCATTTCTTTTTCTTCAGATACTCCTTTCTGCCTCCTTTCTCACTGGCAAAGTTGCGTACACGATGTATCCGGGCCAGCTGTGCTTGTATGGTTTTCATGATGTCCACGTGATCAGGGATGTGGACGTATCGCACGTTCCTGCCCGTGATAAACAAATCAGCCAGCTGACTGAGTCTGCCACGGCGGTCCCGGTACAAAACCTGAGGTCAAGTCACCATTAGGGATCATTGAAAATGTTTATTTAACACCTGAACACTCGCTCCTGATTTTTAAATTGCTTTGAAATGTAAGCTTTATCCTCAAAACGAACAAAACAATTAAGACATCACAATTACCTCCTCCAGACGGACATTCATAAAGGCGTCTACGTTGACCACTCGTCCCCGAGCTGTGCTCTCATCCCTCAGGTCGACAGTAGTCACCTCACCCTGTAGACCCTGGAGAAGGATTACCAGGCTGTTCTCTGCTATTGTGCGCTCACGGATGGAGTGGGAAACCTCCATTGTTTATGCAAAGGGTAAAGACACGGGTAACTACAAAAAAACGAAAATTGTATGCGGATTGGAACAGATGGTCAGTGTCAGATGAAAACCTAAAACCAATTCTAAAATGTCAAAAAAGTAATAATCATCACTTGTCAAAAAATGGCGTCAGCCTTACTTGTTAGTAGGATTGCCTAGTAAGAGAAGGGTGGCTAATAAGAATTCCTAGTCAAGGAGGTGAAAACATTGTGATCAAGGCACTTAACCCTAATTGCTGCGGTATATAAAAAAAAAAAAACTGGTACATGCAATATCTATGTATCAACAAGCAGGCCTATTCGGTTTTGAAAAGCAACATCTAAAAAACAAAAATGGCAGTCTACATTGGCAATATTATGGATTTCAATAGATTGAGATAAAAAAAAAAAATGGTGTAACTGTAGTCTGGATAGATTTTTGCGAGTGAACCCTCTCGCGTCGCCTCTACCTACAAAACCATCGGCTTTATCCACGAACGTAACACAAAGCTTAATAGATTTCGCATTTGTTTGTTATTTTACGTCAATAAGAAGCAACGGTTAACAATACTTAGGCGAGAAGCTCACAGGCAACAAACTCCGACTGTGAAAGCAGATTCAAGTGCCGGAGCAGTTTGATGACGTTTCACAGCGAGTTGGGCTTAGTCACTACTGAAATGTTGTTACGACTCCCCCTGCTGTGTGCAAAAGGATCTCTTCATCGTTTTTTTCAAAACAAAATGTCTTTATTTACTGAAGCAAACCAATTGCTACATTCAATGATTGGGAGCATGCTTGTAACTATATTATTTACAATATGTGTCTTTACAAATACATTCATAATATCACTTGCAAAGTGCCACTGCTTTTTATAATACAATTCTAAAAATTACATAAACACTGTAAAGATTCATATTCAAGATTCATAGATTAATCATACTTCACTATTGGTTATGCACTATTATGCACTCTATATATCAGCCTATTGCAATAGTATGATATTAATTAGATGCAGAAATAGCAGCTCCAACAATACATGATCAAACTTATTTTGCCCAACAATCAATCAAAGAGGTTTGTTCGGGGGAATAAGTGTCAAGTGAAGACTGGCAGCTGAAATGGGCATTAACCACAGGAAACCTGGTTACAGCTACACCCCCACCTTCCCATCCAAATATCATCCCAGTTAAATCAGTTTGTCCATCATGGTCAACAGGTCGTCTCCCTTGATGTTTGGTCCGTAGGGTGGTTCAGGCTCTTCAACTTCCTGTGTAAACTCTCCAGCGATCCTAGCCAGTTCCTTGTTCACCTGCGTGTCCTGAGAGTAGAAAATGTGTCATTTAACACCTAATAATAACAACAACAACCACAACAATAAACTATACAATTTATTTAGTGGGCACAGTATTCAAGGGCATGTAACATTGAAATTAGGCATACAAAAAAATCTAGTACGGTATAAAGGATCAACAAAAGACAGTAATAAAATCAAGGTGTGGGGTTTGGTAGAGAATAGGAAACATGGCTTACAGATTTGTTTACTTAAAATATAATGTCATGAGTGTGTGGGTGTACACATTTACACACAAGCAAAACAGAAATACACACTAATTAAACATTGGATCCCCAATGTCTAATTCTATCCTACCACTTTCCCACGTTACAGCGACCCCCGACAGACTTTGGAGAGTCGAGGAACACAATATGCTTTCCACGCTTAATTAGCTTTTATGTGTTAAGTATAGGAAATCACTGAAGACCACCCGACCTGTGTTGCTTGAATATTAAGCACTTCGAATGACGGGTCTCCACTCTTGCCCGATGCTACACTGTAGAAGACAAAGATTATACTTCTACATACCAATTGTTTGATCAAGGTACTACAAATGTTTATCAGCCACTCGGATATAAAAAAACAAACTCACAGGTCCTTCTCCTCCTGTTCTGTGTTGAAGAGGCTAACCCGGAAACCTATTTCAGAGTCATTGTTTTGGTTTTGCACCTCCATTCTACCCAACAATTGAGCCAGCAGGTTCAGTTCTTCTTTGGCTAATGGGTTGGGTTCAGAGTTTGTCTGTGGATGAATGAGAATATAGTAGTAATGTGTCAACTAATTGTACCCTGTTCCCTATATGACGTACTATTTCTACCAAAGATTATGTGGAACCGACTACACTGCTCAAAAAGATTAAGGGAACACTTGAATCACACATCTGGGTCTCAATGAACGAAATATGTTTAAGATCAAAATCTTACATTGTGTAATACTGTACATTGTGTAATTTGTTAAGAACAAAATGACTTAACAACGGTCAATGAAAAACAAAATTACCAACCAATTGAGGGCTGGATTGAAACACCAAAAATCTAAGTAAACAAATAAATTCACAGGCTGTTCCGAAACAGCAACTCATAATGTGACTCAGTAGTGTGTTTGGCCGTCACGTGTCTGTAGGCACTCCCGGCAACATCTGGGCGTGTTCCTGATGAGATGGCGGATTGTGTTCTCAGTCTGGGGAAAGTGAGGGGCAGTTAATGGTATCAAACATCTAGGAATTGCCTATGAACTCTGCCAGGATGAGGCCAAGCATTGTCCTGCATCAGAAGGAACCAGCTAAAAGTCTGAGTATGGGTCTGATTTCAACCTGGAACATAAACAGCAGTCACCCCCATGGAGTCTGATTCTGACAGTTTGGTCAGAAACATGCACATCCGTAGCCTTCTAGATTCTATGTTGTAGTGCTCCGGCAGAGCTCCTCCTGTTCCTCCTCACATAAACCATCTCCTCCTGGTATCTCCTCCCGGCTCAAGACTGTAATGGGAGACACAGCAAACCTTCTTACGACGGCACATGATGTACCAGCCTGGCAGAGCTGGACTGCATGTGCAACCTGAATGGGCTTCAGGTACCGCCTCATGCTACCAGTAGTGACAAGGACACTAGCAAAACTAGAGAAGAATCAGTCAGGTCAACAAGGAGAGAGCAATTGATATCCCTGAGGTTTAAATGACTTGGTAATATACTGTGATGATTAAGTGTTCCCTTAATTTGTTTGAGCAATGTACTTCAAGTTGCCTTTGATAAGAGTCTGCTAAATGACATAAATGTACCAAACTGCGTTCAGACATTTACCTTTTGAGAACAGTTCTTGGATGTATGGGTTTCTTCTGGTGGGGTTGCACTGTACCTGTTGCATTCAAGACAAACACATTGGATTTAAACCAAACAGCAAATCCAGAAGTCTAACTTAATTCCAAGGCGTTTTAACACATTAAAATGGCAGAGCAGACTACTTACATATTCGTCCCGAATCGAATAACTCTGTCTCCAAACAAATCAAAGGCCCCTCGGGTGGAGCTGGTGTAATTGCCTTCGGTAGCAAACTCTGATCTTTTTATCTCCCTCCCACTGCTACTAAAAACCCTGTGACAAGTCCGAGATTAATTATTTTTTAAACTATTTAAAAAATGAACTTTGAACAAATTTAACAATGAGCAATGGGATACTACAGAATAGCTACATTCTTCTAACTGGAAGATGCATTTCATGACAGACAATATCATTCCTCTTCAACTTTAAAATGAATTGCTATATGACCTACTACTACAGCAGCCATGAAGTCAATGCCAGTCTGATAGCATACATTTTTAACTAACAAACGATCCATTTTATATGTTAACGCCTCCTCATCAGACTTGATACTGCCAAGTATATTACCTGATTAATCCCGGGACTTCTGTCCCATGTGGTACAGGACCCGTGGTTGAGAAGACAAAGTGTCCATTGGTTTTCTGCACTTTATCCTTGAGAAACAGGGACACCTGATAGACACAGTTATTCATAAATCCATTCATTTAGATCAGTGGTGTTCAAAGTGTGCGGCAAACTACAAATCAATCTTTCATCAGATGTGTTGAGCTTCATTTAAGAAAATAAAAGTGTTTCCTTTCAATGTTAATAATAGTTAAAAATATCAACAAAAAAAAATAAGATTAGTGGTTGCAATAATTCTTTCAGAAAATATTGTGTCTCCGCTGAAAATGTTTAGACACAACAAAGACTGCTTGACCACAACGACTTACCCTAACATGCATGTCTTGAAGGAATATGAGCAGTGTTTGTCGGAGGAGTTGGAACTCCCCATCAGGCAAGGGTGTGTACACCTTTAACAGGGAAAGTAAAAAAAGCATCCATCGGTTTTGGGAAAGCAATCTTAGTCATCTGAAACAATGTGTCCCAAATGGCATTCCCTGCATACTGTAGGCAGCGCATGGAGCCCTGTTCAAAAGCAGTGCACTTTTAGGTAAAATAGCATATTAGTACGAGGGGTCCCATACCTCAATGATCTTCCGGTGTGTCTCGTCTACTTGGTTGAGTACACTAGGGGTGTTTCTAACAAACTCCCGGATGGCGTCTATGTGGTTGTAAGTTATAAGGAGCAGATCTCTTGGTCGTGGACAGAGCAGGAGTTGATACTTGAAAGCCATCACCATCAGTTCATAGAGCTACACAGAAAACAGAAGACATCCCAAAAGGACGATAAATGAAAATGTAGGCCTGATACGAGATCAAATAAGCTGTCTGTCTAGCACACTAACATTATGTGGTTTCTTGAAGGACCTAGCAGTTCAATAAGGAAAAGGCTTGGCAGTGATTCACAAACTCTGCCCTGGGAAACCTAAAGCAAGAGCAGTTGTTTTTGCCCTATACAGCAGATTCCTTTTTAAGCAATCATTGTTTGAATTATCTGTATATTTGTACTTGGAGAACAAAACACGGACATCTGTATTCCTAGGGGCCAGTTTTACAGACAAAGATTAGGCCTGGTCCTGGACTAGAAAAAACAAGCTAAATCTGTGTCTGCAAGAATCCCTAGGACAGAGTTGGTGAAACGCTGGGAGAAGGCCTCTAGTCTACAGTGTATTGCATACTCTATCCATGCTGGCTTGGTTGAGTCTCATGATGGAGGCATGGGCTAGCCTGGTTAGCACTGTTCTCAAAGCTCTATGACTGTAGACGTCCTGGGGCTTGAGCAGTTCCTCCATAAAGGCCTTGCTGAACATGGTGGCAATGATGTCATTCATAACTATAGACATGATTTAACAGACAGACACAGTTTATTTATGAAACACAAACAAGTGCATTTCGTGTAATTAAGTGTCAGTGAGATTATGGAGGCAGGGAAAGGAATCTCAAATGGGATACAGCAATTCTTTATTACATTTCAATGCATTGTCGATTTAACATAATCGTAATAAAAAAACAGGATATTGCTGAACTATGAATGTATAATTTGCAGTGCTGTCATAAGACATTGAGAAATGTAAAGGACTTAAGAGGGTAATCCACAAAAAAACACAAATTCCTATGTTTAATGAAGCTAAATAAAACTTGACCATTTTTACTATAATATGTTGCAAGCAACATGAGAAATATATGTAGAAAGTTATTGGAGCTTAAGATGACCTGAAAATTCACAATGTAATTTCTGGACAGGTTTGGTTTCTTTTATTAAGGGATAGGGAGCAAGCTATCTGAAAAATGTATAAACAAACAAAGTCTACACTAAGGAATGGGGAGCAAGCTATCTGAAAAATGTATAAACAAACAAAGTCTACACTAAGGAATGGGGAGCAAGCTATCTGAAAAATGTATAAACAAACAATAAAGTCTACATCAAATAGATGTAAAACACAGTGTCTGTATTTTGTGAAGAATCTGATTATTCTCCCCACCATTCAGGGAAATACATCTAAACTATTATGACAGACACTGAAAACAAATACCACAACACATAGGTGTGAGTGTTGAGGGGGAACACTGACTACTTGGGGTCCCCATACCTTAATGATCTTGGGAAACACTGAACAAGGCCTTTATAGCTATAGTACCAGGACAGTCAGGGTTTCAAAAATTACTTTACCCACTGAGTACCAAACTGATAGGGGTTTCATTATTTATGGGTGTGGTTTACCCTTTTAACTTTGAAAAGCATGGACATTCACATTTGTCACAATTTAAATGTCAAAAGCCTAACATGTTCTGATATGTAGTACATTCATAATGAGATCTCTTCAACGACGCTTCCGTTGACGGCACAACGAGAATAACGTGACATATACACAGTAGAGTCCTCTACCAACCTCTATGGGTTACATTTACTCCTACAAGCGACAAAAAGCGTTGGATAGGGAGATGTATGACTGGCTAGGATTACTATACCTCTTTCCCTGTCAGCTTCTGACCATATACCTGTCAATAAAGTGATGTACATTTGTCAATCATTAAATACAAAGTGACTGTTATTCAATTTTAAGAGGGATTAATTACTGGGTAACGTCACATCATGGGCAGCTAACTAGTTAGCAATTCAAGACTTGCAACAAATTACCTTTCTGTATATTATCTTCGGCGGTCTTGTGTGCTCGAAGACGTTGGTCCAGAATATAAAGCATTTCTCCGCCCAAGTTAATAAAAACCAAGGGAAGTGTTCTCATAGACATTTTGTTGAAGAAGATTCGCTAACTACTCGCTTGCTTGATTGATGTATCGTACTAGTGTGACTGCTAATGTTGGAGGACGCGTATAATTTACGTTTTCATCATAAATGCCCCACCATAGGAGTCGTCATTTATTACTGTTTCTTCGATCACAAGTGGGCAAATCAGTTCACTGTTCGAGCGCCAGAAACACCCGCAACTGTCGGACCTACAAATCACCTTTCACGTACGACCAAAAAATAATAATTTGTCGATCAGTCAGTCAACCACAATACATAGCGATTTTTAGTCTCTCGGACAATGCAGTAGAAACCGTTGCAAATGAAAGGTGGACACTTGATTCGTTTAAACTGTTGCGCTAAAGACATTATAGTCGTTTGGTACAGAACATAACTAACCAGAAATACTTTAACAAGTGTTAAACCTGATCCATGACAACCTTCTAAATAAGGTAATCCCTTCCAAGTGCTTCTCGGAACAAAAAAGAAACAAGTACGCATGCCGATACTCCACCATGTAATCCACAACCAATAGAAGATCTAGCAAATTAATTGTATTCGCTGGGGAAGTCGGAAAAGGCTTATACATAGTCACGTGGTTCGCATTTTAGGTAATCCGTGTCCGCGTTAAGACCATTAGAGACCTAGTTTCAACTAGCACCTAGAATGGTTTCATTACGTTTTCTTTCTACAGCACGCGTCATGCTCGGTGTTAAATGCTGTCCCTCGACTTGGCACCTTGTAAAAACACTTTCAGAAGACAAAACATTTAACAAATAAATGTTTTGTTTAAATTAACTGAAATTAAAGTAATATATTTAAATTCCAGTCAATTTAAGTATATTAACATTTTAACATAATTAATGGTTTTCAATTACATAACAATTTGGTTGGAATTGCGCTGAGGAGATCATGTGTTTGTTATGACAACATTATTAATTAGTAATCTAAGTAGTTATGCTATGGTGAAATGCTTAAATAATCGAAAAATGTACCCAAAAATATTTAAATAAATACAAAATTAGAAAAACTTTGTTTTTCCCAAACTGCAATGCCGAATGGCGTTTTTAAATTCTCATATGTTAAAGATTTTTTATTGTTGATGGAAATTAAGACTTTAACACACGAGCCTGTAATGTTTACGTGCTGACCCCGCTTCCTCGACACATCGCATTTAAAAAAAAAGAAATGCCCATTTGAAACCAATTCAATGGCAAGTCACAATGATCTGAAATGTTGTGTAACCTTACAATCCAACATTGCAATAAATACTTTTGTTCGTTTCAAGTGTTGGTTGTGAAACAATGAAAACATTAACATTGATGAATGGCTTCCATTTAAATTATCATTAAAACGTGAAAAAGTGACCTTTTAAATGTCTACTCTACAGTTCCTGTATTGTAAAGGTAAAATTCTAATTTTCTCCTTTCCCATGAAACTTATTATTATCCATATACTCATTTTCTACACTGCTCTGAAGGACACTATGTTGTTTTGTGAACTTGACAATAAAAATACTTACATTTTGTACTATATTTCAGACATGTGTCTTGTTCTAATAAAGTACAGTATTAGGAACTGTATACGTTGTATTGGGATGGGAATGGAAGGGTGTGTGACTTTTGGCAGGTCAGGGACAGTTTAAAATGCAAATTCCTATTCATATCTTTTAAGTACATAGATGAGCCCCTCCTAAAGCAGTCATAGTTATACAACAAAAACCTCCACAAACTTAGTGAACCTCTTCAACTGGGGAATAAAAGGGACTCTATGACAACTTCAAAAGTAAGAAAACATGTTAATAATCATTATAATCAGTACTCTTGTTTTTTGTAATAGTTGTTGTAGGGATGTGGCTGGTAAAATGTGATCACACTATTATACATACAGATGTGTTCTTTTCTTTCCCAACTAGCTCCGTTGGAAATACAACCATGGGTTTCATTCTGTGTCTACTCTCTTTGTAAGTAACAGTTATCTGCTTGCATTATACTTATTTGTCATATAGAATTGGAATTCCTCAGAAATGTATATTTCATTTAATACTTGTAGAAGGGTTAGTAGGCATGTGATTTCATGTATTTTTCTTTTCAGGATGTTCACCACAGCTTGTTGCTCTGGTACAGGTTTTTGTGATGAATCAAAGCTTAATGAAAACTCCTTTAAGAAAAAGTGGATGCTGTCCATACCCGATGATAAACTTCTTTCCGCTGTTACCATCCCTGGAACCCATGAGAGCCTAACTCTATATGGTGGACCACTTATACAATGTCAGGCTTGGACCTTGGAGAACCAACTATATGCAGGCCTGCGATACTTCAATATTCGTGTAGAGGCCAGTATATTCCACAACATACTTGATGTCATGGATGGACATATAAAACATATAAAGTTCCATGAGGTCTTGAACATTGTGTGGAAGTTCTTGGATAGGCATTCAAGTGAGACTGTGCTTTTAAAGGTAACACTGCATGGAATGAACATAAATAAAGCTGGAAAATTGCTCAAAACAATGATTGAACATTCTCAAGGAAGATTTTGGACAAAGATATTTGTTCCCAAAATGCAAGAGGCAAGAGGGAAGATCGTCTTTGTGCAGAGTACTAATTTCAATGTTGGAACCCTTAGCCATGATACATTTTTTATTGGCGACAATGTTTTCAAAGATATTGAAAACAAAATTACAATAATCACAAAACATCTTACAGAGGCAAAAGAGAATTGTGCTCATGCTATGGTACTGACTGATTCCACAGCCACAGCAATATTTAAAGGCCCTAAATCTGTGGCCAAATTAGTTAATGATCAGCTCAATATGCTCATAGTTTCACTAAAGACTAAACTGTCTAGCAAGCTAGACTGCTTAGGAATAATTAGCATGGATTTCCCTGGTCCAGACATCATCCAGAACATCATTGAGGTAAATGGAAAAACACTGAGGGATACATCTGAACACCTAGTAGAGCCTGGACCAGAAGAGCTTGCCCCTGTAGAGCCTGCACCAGTAGACTCTGCATCTGAAGAGCCTGCACCAGTAGTGCCTGCACTAGTAGAGCCTGGACCAGAAGAGCTTGCCCCTGTAGAGCCTGCACCAGTAGACTCTGCATCTGAAGAGCCTGCACCAGTAGTGCCTGCACTAGTAGAACATGGATCAGAAGAGCCTGCATCTGTAGAGCCTGCACCAGTACATGTTGCACAAGCAGAGCCTGCTCCTGTAGAACATGGACCAGATGAGCCTGCATCTGAGGTGCCTAAACCAGCAGAGCCTATACCATTAGAACCTGGAGCCGAAGAGCCTGCATCTGTAGAGCCTGCACTAGTAGAGTATGCACAAGCAGAGCCTACACCAGTAGAACCTGGACCAGTTGAGCCTGCATGTGTAGAGCCTGCACCAGTAGAACCTATATCTGACTTACCTGCATCTGTAGAGCCTGCATCTGAAGAATAACCTCAACTTGAACTAGAGCACAAATTAGCATGCTCTGAACCATTATAGCCTGGAACAGTAGAAGAACTGGTTGAAGAATCAGAAACAAAACCAGCGGAGCCTGAATTTGAGCCTGAACAGCTGGACCAGCAAAGATTGACCCAGGAAAATCAGAAGCTCCTCGGGACCAGGGAAACATAATGAAAATCTAAGGATGTCTACATGCTATGAATTATCTGATTAGAATACAAAACATGATATCAGTCAACCTGGTTCTTGGATATATTTAAAAAACTATGTATACAATTTCCAATCCTCCTGTGGTTACTTTAGTCATGTGGATTTTAGATATTAACTCCATGTTTAATTAGGAACGCACCATTTGCACACTATGTTCACATTCAAGTAATCAAAACATTTATTTTTTACAGTTTTGGGGAACCGTGCTTGACTGTTTTTGAGGAAGTTTTTTCTCATCAGTGATGAATTGTAATGAAAAAGGAACTTTAAGAATAATTTAGAACCACTATTCATCATGGAAGAATAATACCAGTGTGTAAAAAAAAATAATAAAAAAAACGCCCACAGTGACACGGTGAAAGTGTCAGGTACTGCTAGGTGTTTGCCATCTTATGTAGGATTTTTGTTGAGTCCTCCCACAACACCACCCACAGTTCATGTAAATTCCAGTATGGTTCCCACTACCTGTATGCAGGTAACGTTTTCCATTTTGACGCAGGTTTCTTATGACACAGGGTTACATCAGAAATCCTCTAATGTTATTATATTCAAAAGATAGAACTTTGATTAAATAAAAATGTAACAGCACTAGTAACTAGAAACTCTTCAAAACACAATACAAATGTAAACATTGAACACAAATTTGAAGTTGCAACCTCATTTAATCACATTGATTTAGTAGAATCCTAAAAACCCTGTACCATGTTTAATAACTGAAATTGATAGAAATGTGCATCAGCTTTATTAAACATAACTTTGGATCAGAATCAGAATAACCTAATTTAAACATAACAATAGATCATTATAATAATCAGAATGCCCTTCATTCAACATAACAATGAATCATAATCAGAACCCTTCTCATTAAACAAAACAATGGGTTAGAATCAGAATCCTCTTCATTCAACATAACAATAGATCAGAATCAGGGAGTGAATATTGAAACTCTATGCCAAGTTGACATACAATAACATACAATGGGTGGTGAACATAAGAGATAATGGAATATGGGTGGTGAGTAAAAATCTAATGGAACATGAATACTATTCAGGTGAAAGTATTTTGGAAAATGATTGACCAAGAAATTCCCGCCTATGCACAAACAGCCAGAAGAGATTTTGGGTGTGGATGAACAGGGTGGACATGGTCAGCAAAGAGGTTGCGTCCATGCTTTCTTTCCCTGGAGCCATTAGAAGGTGCATGGGGACAGAATATACAAAACCTACATGAAAAACTTTTAAAGGATTGCAGATGCAGATCCAAACCAGAGGGTAATGCAGGAGGTTTTAATTCATGGTCAAACAGACGTACATCTTTTTAATTAACAGTATGTTTTCTAAGGGTACAATATATTGCACATGTTGGAGGTCCTCTATTCCATTAACTACCTTGGTTGCTCCTCCTAAACGTGTGTGCAAATCATTTTTGAGGTGACTGCTCTGAGGGCAGTTGACGATGACTTCCAGACTCAGTGGATGAGTGCAGACTGGAAACCGACCCCTTTAGACCTTCGTCATAGACTTGAAACCCAGTCTGCTCAAGAATCACACCAGTAAGCTGACTGAGGCTCATGAGAACTGTGGCTGATGAAACAGAGGAAGACTGAAGCCGTGGAGGACTGAAGTGTTTGCAAGTTATCAGACAAATTAGTGGAGATAGCTGTTGTGCTATCTGATGTAAAACAATGGGGATGTAGTGTGTGTGCAAGGGTTTGAGTTTGCCAGGTAAATTATGCAAAATTCCTTTATCTTTTATGTACTGTATGAGCCTTATAGCAGTGTCTTACATTCTTACACTCAAATCTAAAAGATGGTTCCACGAACGGCTTCATAGTCAACCTCTCTGGAAAAATAAAGGATGCTACAATCACCTTACAGGTTAGGAAATATAGAGTTAAGTAAATATTTAACTGAATATATTTAGATCAAATTCGTATTACTTTCTGTTTTGTAGTTTGACTAGTCATGCTATGTATCTTTTTAAAGGCAGATATGGTTGGAGTTGATTAAATAACTTACATAATCTTTGTTTGCTTTCTATTAATAAATAAGGTTAGTAAGATATGTATAAGATATGTTTGGGGAATTTATTTTTTGCATTATTCAGACAGTTTATTGGTGAAGTGAGGGACTGAAACCTAGGGGGGAGGGCACTACTATCAGACCACAGGCTCTACACATTGTCGAACATTAAATGAGATTAATGTATTTCCATATCAACATTCTCTTTCAAAGACAGGCTTCTTTAAATAGAACCCTGGGAATCCATCTGTGCCTATGTTTCCTCTTTTTGTAAGTACAAGTTACCAACTTGGAAAATCATAAAACATATTATTGCAGTATAATTTAATAATGCAGAATAATATAAATCTTCTTTTAATTGTGTAATTTACTTTACAGGATGATCACATCTGTTTATGGCTCAGGTTTTAATGATGACCCAAATCTTAATGAAAAATCATACAAGGAAAATTGGATGGAGTGTATTCCTGATGATACACTTCTTTCAGCTGTTACCATCCCTGGAACACATGAGAGCTTAATTCTGCATGAATTTCAGGCTTGGACCTTGGAGAAGCAGCTGCAAGCAGGATTGCGGTACTTCGATATACATGTTAGGAAGATTAAATATGACTTCTATGTTAGGAAAGGGAGTACAAGATACAAGTTTGATGAGATCTTTAAAATCCTGATGGATTTTTTGGACAAACACTCAAGTGAGACTTTAATTTTAAGAGTGACTCTGCACAAAAAGGAGTCCAGGGAAGCTAGAAAATTCATAAGAATACTGACTGCAAAATATAAAGATAAAGTATGGACAAAGACGAACGTCCCTTCCATGCGATATGCAAGAAAAAAGATTGTCTTCATGCAGACAACAAATTTTAATATCGGCATCATTAACCATGACACTTTTGTCATTGGTGACGAAAAGTTCAAATACACTGAACACAAAATGAAGACGATTAAAAAACGATTAAAAGAAGCTGAAGAGAACTGTGCTCATGCAATCACACTGACCAGCACCTTCTCCACTGCATTTCGAAAAACCCCGAAATCTCTGGCCAAAGTGGTTAATGATCGGCTCAATGAGCTCATAGTTACACTAAATTCAGAATCTGACCAACAAAACTGCTTAGGAATAATCAGCATGGACTTTCCCAGTCCTGAACTCATACAGAACATCATTGAGGTCAATGGGAAACAATGGAGTGTTTCACCTGAACACACATCTGACAACGAACGAAAGTCTGCATCAATATGTTCTGAACCCGCAAAACCTGAACCAAATGGTCCCGATCCAGAAGAACCTGAACCTGCAGAGCCTGTACCAAACCCAGAACCAGAACCTGAACCAGAAGTGCCTGAACCGGCACCTGAACCAGGAAAGTCTGAACCAGAAAAACCTGAACTAGCAGAGCCTGAACCAACAGACCCTGAACCGGCAGATCCTGAAACAAAGCCAGAACAAGAACCAGCAAAGCCTGAACATGAGCATGATTCAGAACAAGCACCTGACCCAGAACCAGCATCTGAACTAGGAGAGTCTGAACCAGCAGAGCCTAAGTCGGAACTCGAACCTGACCCAGCAGTGCCTGAACCAGCAGAGCCTGAACCAACTGACCCTGAACCAAAGCCAGAACCCGAACCTGAACCAGCAGAGCCTAAACAAGAGCCTGAACCAGAACCAGCACCTGACCCAGAACCAGCACCTGAACCAACCGACCCTGAACTAACAGAGCCTGAACCAACAGACCCTGAACCAGAACATGCACCTAACCCAGAACCAGCACCTAAACCAGGAGAGTATGAACCAGCACAGCCTAAGCCGGAACTAGAAACTGAACCAGCAGTGCCTGAACCAGCAGAGCCTGAACCAGCAGAGCCTGAACCAACCGACCCTGAACCAAAGCCAGAACCCAAACCAGTAGAGCCTAAACAAGAGCCTGACCCAGAACCAGCACCTGACCCAGAACCAGCACCTGACCCAGAACCAGCACCTGAACCAGGAGAGTCCAAATCAGCAGAGCCTAAGCCAGAACTAAAACCTGAACCAGCAGAGCCTGAACCAACCGACCCTCAACCAAAGCCAGAACCTGAACCTGAACCAGCAGAGCCTAAACAAGAGCCTGAACCAAAACCAGCACCTGACCCAGAACCTGAACCAACAGACCCCGAACCAGTAGAGCCTAAACCAACAGACCCCGAACCAGCAGACCCTGAACCAAAGCCAGAACTCAAACCTGAACCAGCAGAGCCTAAACCAGATGAACCTGAACTACCCCCAGAACCAGCAGAGCCTAAACCAGTACCTGATCCAGCAGAGCCTGAACCAGCACTTGAACCAGCAGGTCCAGAAGCTGCTGAGCCCAAACCAGCACCTAAACCAGGAGATCTTAAATCAACAAAAGAATCAAAGATAACAAAGAAAAAATGTCATAAGAAACACAAGACTACAAATGATAAGCCAGAACAAGAACCTGAACTAGCAGTGCCTGAACCAGCAGTGCCTGAACCAGGAAAGTCTGAACCAGGAGAGCCTGAACCTACCGACCCTGAACCAAAGCCAGAACCCGAACCTGAACCTGCAGAGCCTGAACAAGAACCTGACCCAGCACCTGACCCAGAACCAGCACCTGACCCAGAACCAGCACCTGAACCAGAAGAGTCCAAATCAGCAGAGCCTGAGCCAGAACTTCAACCTGAACCAGCAGTGCCTGAACCAGGAAAGTCTGAACCAACAGAGCCTGAACCAACCGACCCTGAACCAAAGCCAAAACCCGAACCTGAACCAGCAGAGCCTGAACAAGAGCCCGACCCAGGACCAGCACCTGACCCAAAACCAGAACCTGAAGCAGGAGAGTCCGAATCAGCAGAGCCTGAACCAAAGCCAGGACCTGAACCAGCAGAGCCTGAACCAACAGACACTGAACCAGAACCAGCACCTGACCTAGAACCAGCACCTGAACCAGGAGACTCCGAACCAGCAGAGCCTAAGCCAGAACTAGAACCTGAACCAGCAGTGCCTGAACCAACAGACCCTGAACCAGCAGAGCCTGAACCAACAGACCCTGAACCAAAGCCAGAACCTGAACCAGCAGAGCCTGAACCAAAGCAAGAACCCAAACCTGAACCAGCAGAGCCAGAACCAGCACCTGACCCAGAACCAGCACCTCAACCAGGAGAGGCTGAACCAGAACCAAAGCCAGAACCAGCACCTGACCCAGAACCAGCACCTCAACCAGGAGAATCTGAACCAGCAGAACCTAAACCAGATGAGTCTAAACGCACACCTAAACCAGAAGAGCCTGAACTACCCCCAGAACCAGCAGAGCCTAAACCAGTACCTGATCCACCAGAGCCTGAGCCAGCACTTGAACCAGCAGGTCCAGAAGCTGCTGAGCCCAAACCCGCACCTAAACCAGGAGATCTTAAATCAACAAAAGAATCAAAGATAACAAAGAATAAATGTCATAAGAAACACAAGAATACAAATGATTCAGATCTACCCAACTCAATTAAGCATTAATCAGAAATGTACATAAATCCTATGTCTCTAAACCCAGAATATCTAAACTGTATGGAAACTTAAATAAAGTAAGCAGACCTCTTTATATAACTTGATAAAATTTATTGAATACCATCTCATCATCGCCAACCTTTTTTTTCTCTCTAGACATCCATTTTGAGGCCAGAGTGGGAGTCACCTAAATTAAACTGCCACAATGCACAACATACATGATGCCCATCTAACAATTTGATCAGGTGTATTTTTGTAAAGGGAGTTAAAATAGTTAATTCATTAACAATTAATCTAATGTTTTTTTTTACCAAAAACACAAGCACACCAAAAAAATAGGGTTATCTGAATTTTTGCAAGTATAGTTTAGCAAAGTGTTTCTATCCGAAACAAGGTGCACTTTCGACCTATGATACCTGCAAGTTTACACGACAAAAGAATCTTCAATCTCTTTTTTGATATACACTACCGTTCAAACGTTTGGGGTCACTTAATGTCGTAAATGACTATTGTGTAATGATCTGAGGAACAGGACACCAACCACAGTGCTAACAGACAACAAAATATTTTTTTAACGAAACTTGAACAGACCATCAGAAACACACATGACAGCAGGCGGGACACACAATGACTCGAAACGGGCTGAAGAGAACTAGGCAGACTAAACAGGGAGCTAACAACGGCAAAGTACAAACAGGAGACAGCAATCAGAAACAAAGGAACAGAAGCATGCACCAAACAGAACAAAAAATTAACTTATATATTGTAGATGAAAATGGCTGATCTTCAGTAGAATATCTACATAGATGTACAGAGGACCAATCAGCAACCATTACTCCTGTGTTCCAAAGGCACAGTGTGTTTGCTAATCTATGTTCATCATTTTAAAAGGCTAATTGATCATTAAAAACAACTTTTGCAATTCTGAATAGAAATAGGAGTGGGAGGCCCCGGTGCACAACTAAGCAAGAGAACAAATACATTAGAGCAGTGTTTCTCAATTGGGGGCGTTGAAAGGTATCGTAACTTTTCTTCTCTTTAAAGTTTCTGTCAGCTTCTTCTGGCGCAGCTCCGTGCTGCCTTCACGTCAACGGGATCAGAGTCAGAGTATCATTGATTAATCATCACCCACAAGGCGTTTACTGTGTAAACTCTGGAAAATTGCTGCTCTCATTCTTAGTATTACCCGTAGAACATTTTTATTTTCTTAATTTCTCTGAGGGATACACTGCTTTGGCAATGTTGCCAAAGCACTAACAATGCACAAACTAGCCTATACAATAAAACATAAACAATATTCTACAACCAGACACTTACCACCTAACAAGTGGATCACAGCAACGCCATCAGCCAGCTTGATTTCAGCTGATATTTCTGCTGTTTGGCTGCTGTTTATGACACCTAATAAAAGTTTGAATGTTACAATTCTTGCCGTTCTGGCTGCTGTTACCTAATTTAAGTTGAACGTCAGATTTCTAACAGGTTGCATATTTTAAACATCTATAAATATATTTTCTATTCACATGGCTTTTTTGTTCCCGGGCAAGCTAATACATTTGTTGTTTGTCATGCAATGATGTGCTTTTTGATTTGATTTCTGTTGATTATTATTATTATCATTAGTAACAACAACAATGATAATAACAACAATAATAATCATCATAACAATAATAATAATCATAATTATTAATAATATTCAGGGCACTTAGCCTACATGTTATTTGATGGGGTGTGGTAAGGGAGCTGGATAATGGATAGGGAGGTGCTGGCTCATAAAAGATTGAGAACCACTGCATTAGAGAGTCTAGTTTAAGGAACAGACACCTCACAGGTCCTTAACTGGCTGCTTCATTAAATAGACAAGGATGCAGGCCTTCTTGGCAGAGTTGCAAAGAAAAAGTTATATCTGAGACTGGCCAATAAAAAGAAAATACTAAGAAGGGCAAACAACACAGACCCTTGACAAAAAAAGAACTCTGCCTAGAAGGCCAGCATCCTGGAGGTACCCCTTCACTGTTGACATTGAGACTTGTGTTTTGTGGGTACTATTTTAAGAAGCTGCCAGTTGAGGACCATTACTAACTAAACATTGAATTAATCTGTTACAGTTGATTCCAATCCGATATGAATCAAGCATGCGCTGTAGTGCTAGATTATACACATTCATGGTAAACTGACTAAGACAGCCTTAGAAAGTACACAGTATGACACTATCACACATGCAGTATCACATGTCGACTGTTTAGCCTGAAAACAAGGAAGTAAATAGGTAAAGGAATGTTATAACGCCACATGTGTAACTAATAAAATAAAATAGAGAGCATTAAAATAATTAAGTCAATGAAAGACGGTGTTGTCCTTTTTCGTTACCAATGAAGAAGTCGGGGAAACCCCAATTTCCTTGTGACGAGTTAAAGCAGATGACTTTGTCCTTGTCTAGAATATTTGGCGGTGTCTACCGTGAAACTGCTCACACCAGGGCTGCGTTTATTTGACAAGCCTACATGACGACACGGACACGAAAATGAAATCCCTAAACTTTTGAACAAAAAGTTACTGGTGAGTTATTACTTTTAAGTACTTTTGTTATTTTGGCGTCATATATTTATCCTGATCACGGCGTAAAAAGCTCAGGAAGTCTGACGTTGTAGTTTGGATTTTAGGAGTTTTTCCGAAACGAACGGTTGATATCGGTGACGAATGGCTCAGAGAATGAACACCGACAATTCATTGATTTTAATTTAATACATTTCGTTAAAAAAAGAGGCATCCCACTGATGTCTTGCGTCTCAAGAGGCAGTAAAGATCAGGGTATGTCCTAGACAATGCATGTGTGGGAGGCCAGATGCCGCTGACACCGCTTACTTACGGTCAAATCTGAATGTCCCTGGTCAGGGAGATGGACATAGCCCAATGTTTGGTGCCTGCCTTTTGAATTATTGTCCTGACAAGTGTGCCCACTAAAGATCTAATGGCACTTAATGTAAAAGTTCTCAATAAAACTTTCATTATTCATCACTTGACTCCCGCCTATGAAAAAAGTATATATTTGTAAATTATTATAGGTCGTAAGGAAATGTAATCAATACGTAAATCGTTCTGATAATTGAGTAACCTAAGCCAAATGGCAAAAAAAAATAATCCTACAAATTTCAACAAATGTACTATTAGTAATTATGTCATTTTTTGTGTCAAATCATTAAATAAAATATAAAATATTAGTTTAACGTTTATTTAAAAAAAAAAATTGGGACCACATTGCAATGTTGCAGGTTGCGCAATAACATTATTTTAAACCTTAACATAATTATTAACCATATTACTATTAAATAACAATGTAGAATGATTTTTTTTTACATTTTTAAGAACTATGCATACTATGCCTTACCAATCAGGTCCACTCCAGCTGACCATGTCCTGCAAGTTCCCTGATCATGTCTTAGAAAATACAGCAATCTCATCTCATATAAATTCTATTTATTCTATTTATTCTGACCCCCACAATCATCCATATCAACACTTGCCTGTTGATAAAAGCTTAATGTGAGAAGGTACATTTTTCAGTGTAAGATTGGTACATTTTTATACATATATTTTGTTGACATTATGAAATAAATATGTAAGGAGGAGACACTGGTCAGATCTCCGAAATATATATATAATCTTTTCCCAGGTGATAAGTTAGCATTGTGTTACCTTGGTCCTACTCATCTGTTCTGTAACTTCACTAGATGGCTTAAGAACATGCTATGTTTGGACATTTAAATGACAAATGCTACACATTTTCTGCAGATATTGTGTATTTGAAGAATTTGTCACAGTAGACATTACGTACACATCTTGTGAAAAATTGGTCTTCTGTCATCAAACAGCTGTAAAATTATGACAATAATGTAATATGCGGAAATTATACTTTGTTACTGTGGAATTGCCCGTCTGCTAACAAAGAGTACTAAACATTGTAATTTATAACATATGGCAGCCACTGTCTCGCCCACTGTATAGTGTATCTAGTCTCTAGTATGTAGAGCTGGTAAAGCCGATGTATTTTTCACCACATATTATTCAGTTACTTTTAAATAGCTCTTTCCAACACTGACGAGTATTATTATATATTTTATATTTTTGTATTAGATGATGCTGGCCTTTCATGACCATCCTCCACCCCGCCCCATCTATGAGAGAATGCACCCTGGTGGCCCCCACTGTCCAGCTGCAGAGGAGAGCGGCAAGACCCCATCAGACCCTGGAGAGATGCAGCTGGACTTCTACCGTAAACTGGGCTACTCCCCGGCGCAGGTCTGGACCGTGCTGCAGAGATTTGGCCTGAACATAGACACCAACAGTGTCCTGGGAGAGCTGGTACGGACTGGAGCTAACTCCACAGAGAGGGAGGGGAAGAGGGAGAAAGAGGGAGGCCCGGATGCCACCCAAGGGGAGGCTGTCGGTAGCCTGCCCGTCACACCTGCCGGCTGGGAGGATGCGGGCAGTGAGGAAAGAGATGCCCTGAGACCCATAGTGATCGATGGGAGCAACGTGGCCATGAGGTGCGAAGCGCTCAGCTAACGCATAGTGTTTGTCTTTGGTGCTCTATATATTATGCTGCTTTAAATCTCATTTGGGAGGCCAATGGAAGCCCCCCGGTACACTCTATTGGCCCATCCAGTCCCCAATTGGAAAATGACATGCTCCAAACACATCATTAGCTTGTTTTTTTGTAGCGGTGCTGATATCTTGGATTAACTTAAAAAAATGTGTCATGGAAAGCTTCCAAAATGTTTTACATAGATTATGAGTATCAAGAGGGTACTTCAGTATCTTCAGCAGGCCAACAGTCACCTAATGTTATACTCAACTGGAAACACTATTGGCTTCATCTCTTTTTTCCAGTTAAGTGTTTACACTTGTGTTTCAAAGGCATTGCGGTTTGGCAGAAAGCCCTTAGAGAAAGTTGTTATTTTATGAGCAGAAATGTTCCCTAGAAATTGTAATTTCCTCATTAATTTGACTAATGACGTTTTGCTACTAACTAGTAGTCAGAGATGCCAACCATAGTTCAGCCCCTGTCACTCAGGCACTCACTCAAGTGTTGCTGTCAGCCTGAGTGGAGTCTTAACTTGGCCTCTCACACCGCCCTCATTTCACCTTAAGCGAGTCCTGTCTCTTTGGGCTTGTTAGCATTTCAATACAACACTCAAGCTGACACAGGCATGAACCCTACCTCATCGCTCTAGTATGCAAATCTGAACATGCAAATCAGTGCACAGTAAAACTAGAAAAGGCCTCACTGTGTTTTAAAACCTGCCAGATCCTTCGGGACTGTTAGGCAAGGCTGGCTAATTATTTTCCTTTCAATTCTGGTAAAAGCCCTTCTTACAGTGCATTCCAAATGGATGCCTTCATCCCTTCGGGGTTAACACGATGTAATCTAAACCATGAGAACACTGAGCGGCTCTGTCTTAATAGTCACAGTGAATAATGACATCTAAAGAGTTTGATTGAAAATGGGGGGAAACAAATTGTTAAATGCCATTGGATCAAAGGATATGAGCATTTGTTAATATTTATGTCGATGTTTAATGGATACATTTACCATTGCAGCAGTTAGTCTGTTCCACTACTCGGTAGGTTTACTGACATGTGCTTCAGGATTGGCTCTCTAAAGGTTGTAGTAGCACTGGCACTGTACGTAGTTGAAAGGTGGCCTAATGTAAGAAAACGTCTCATTTTATTTGTGTGTACACAGTTAAACCATTTGCATTGCAAATGCTGTGATATTGTGTGTAGTTAAGTGCTTTTCTCTGGAAGGAAACTGTTTTCATTGCAGTTCCTCTCTTCAACAAAGCTGTCATTAATATAGGCTTTGCAGTACAGTATAAAATCCAAATGGCTTCCTCAAATCCAGTTAGGGTGTACTTAAAGGCTTTGGTCATTAAAGGCTCTGGTCAAAAGTAATGTTCTATATAGGAAATGGGACTACATTTTGGACTCAAACAAACAAAGTCAGTATACTAGGAATATCCCTTACCAAATAGATAGAACTTTGTAAACGGACATTGAGTGCAACTAGATCTCTTAGTGGATGTTGCTTGTTTCTATTGCTCATGTGTTGTTGCCATGGCAACCGAAAATGGTACAAGCAAGGATATGACGTTCACGTGCTTGTTCACCAATATTTCTGTTGCCTCTCTGTTGTAGCCACGGGAACAAGGAAGTGTTTTCCTGCCTGGGAATTCAGCTGGCTGTGAACTTCTTCCTGGACATGGGTCATAATGATATCACAGTGTTTGTTCCTTCATGGAGGAAGGAGCCGTCGAGGCCAGATGTCCCTATCTCAGGTAAAGATGTCAGGAACACACCTCCCAGGGTCCAATGTCTACTTCCTTCTCTGTATTACAAAAGCCCTTTATTGCATGTAATCCAGTAGACTTCCTTCTCAAGCTAAATATATATAATTAATTGGGTAGTCATGTATCCAAAGTGAGTTTCAAATGCTATATTCATTAAAATGGCACATGTAGTATATTATGTAGTCTGTGATATATCAGCTATGGGTTATCTGCACACAAGGACAATGTTTGATTAGAGAGCTGGTCTCTTTTACCTAGAATATTTTAATTTGAACAATTTCTATTTTAATGTGTGAGCAGGAAGCAGTTTGCCAAATTGCCTTGTTTGGTATTTCTCCGTTTCTGAACCTGAGGCAAAGGCAAAACCGTTTATACATGAAAACAGATCAGGGTTCAAATAGCTGCCACTCCCCCAACTACTTTGGAAGTGAGAGTAGCAAAAACCAGAAGGGAAAAACCCAACACGGATATGTTTCTCTCTTGATATGGCGACCTAGGTTAAACTCTCTTAAAATCTCGTTTATAGTTTTGTCAAACAAGGGACTTTTCCAAACATCTCTATTACATTATTTCATACACATTGCCTTCACGTACGTACATAGGTGGATGAAGGTCAGTTTAGTTCAATTGGCAAAATGAAAATATCTGAGTCTCCTCAATAAAACTTTATCCTTCAGTACGGTGCGTACTGAACAATTTAATTGTTTTTCAGAGCATGATGCTATCATAGCATCTTTGTTGCTCTAGCCACAAAACAGGTTTTGCAACCAAATATGACAGGATACTATATTTTGCTCAAAGTTGAGGTAGGACACCAATGAGACAAATTCTGATAAAAACAAATAGTGTATGTTAGCCAAAACCTAGTTAATGATAAAGTATTTAAAAGGTCGGAATTGTATGCACTCAATACAGTAACTTGTCCTGAATAAGATAACTGACCAAAATGTAAAGAAATGTACAAACCAATGAATCTAATGTGCGTGTTTTTCACTGTTCTAAAGATCAGTTCATTTTGCACGAGCTGGAAAGAAGAAAGATTGTGGTGTTCACCCCTTCGCGACGTGTAGCGGGCAAACGGGTGGTCTGCTATGACGACCGCTTCATCGTCAAGCTGGCGCACGAGTCTGACGGCATCATCGTGTCCAACGACACCTACCGTGACCTTCAGGGAGAGAGGCCCGAATGGAAGCGCTTCATAGAGGAGAGGCTGCTCATGTACTCGTTCGTCAATGACAAGTGAGTTTTGTGTGGCAACGTGATGTCCATCCTGAAATATAATATGGATGTCACTACGCAGGAATACGCAGGAAAACTGCATATTCTGTTGAGTCATCTGACATTTCATGGAACTGTTTGGGTCCTGTCTACAGATCAATTGGCTGGACAACAAAACAACTTTAAAGTATTTTTTCTCAGTTCTACACTCTGGCGTCTTTTGTCTTTGTAGGGTTGAATTATTATAATAACTTTATTTACTGTTGTTAAGAAAAACATAACTGGACTATTACTACATAAGAAAATTGGAAAAAGAAGTTGGTTGGAATCACTTGCTTTTTTGTAAGGATATTTACATCCCTAGCTAGACAGCTCCACTGGCTAATGTTTGTTACTCACTTGAGTAATGTGCACAGACCCTTGCCTTGCCCTGATGCCTCCATGAGTGGATGGTTCCTAATCAAATGTTTCAGTATCGATGGTATGCTGCTGTAAACAAACAGGGCAGACAACTAAGTTTGTGCTTTTATTGTTAAGGGCTCCTAACGCTTGGCCATCTTTTCCAGAATCATCCAGACTGTCCACAACATTTGCTGGCTTAGCTTCCAAGATCAATAAAAGCCCAGAGGAAATAAATTCTAAACAAATCATTTTAAAAATCTATTTATTTGAATTACTCCATAAACCGTGACAGCTCTAATATACACACAGTGGTCAAATCACAAATATTTTACTAATAACTCATAATAGTTACTAGTTGACCAAACCATAATAATATATTTAAAGTGGATTCTAACTATTGTGGTGTCCAAAATAGTTAGCCAAGTTTGTGTAGTAAATCATTTAGTCACAGTGTAGTGTGAATCTCTACTAGTGGAGTGTGAATCTAAACTCTACTCTTATCCCTCCATCAGGTTCATGCCCCCAGATGACCCGTTGGGTCGCCATGGTCCCACTCTGGATAATTTTCTGCGTAAGGTTCCTCGGTTACCACAGAAACAGCCATGCCCTTATGGTGAGATTCCATGTCTGTCATAGTAATCCTGGTTAACATTACCGCAAACACTTGGATAAACACTTACTGACAAATGTACATTTTAATGGATATAATAAAAGTAGATTAGTACATCCACTACTAATGGCATACACTACTAATGAATTCTTATTTATGTTTCAAAACTACAGGAAAGAAATGTACTTATGGGATGAAGTGTAAGTTTGACCACCCGGAGCGAGTCAACCAATCCAATCGCTCAGTGGCCGATGAGCTGCGGGAGAAGGCTAAGCTGCATTTGTCATCAAACATGTACGCCACCCAAGGACCCGCGTTTGGCTTATCAGTGGAGGAGATGGCTCAGAGACTGACCTTAGAACAGAGGAACGGCTCCCTAAAGAACGCTCACACCAGTGAGAACGTGCTTCTGCTCCAGGGAGGCCGACGGGCCAGCTGGAGGTCCCCGGTTAAGAGGGACAAGGCCAGCCGACACACACCGACCGGCCTGGGCCCGATCCCGTCCTGTGGCTCTAAGGACCAGCTGGACTCTGGACTGGGCTCCTTTGAGAGCCAGGCGTCGGATTCGTCCAGAGACCACTGCGATCACTATGGTAACGCTGGGCACGGAAACGGCCGATCACAGCCCATTCTCTGTACGAGACCACAACACACTTCCCTGCCTAGCAGCAACCCGTCCTGTGGCTGTTCCCAGCCTCGACCATCTCCGGGGGTGAACCCAGGGTACCAACAGCACCACAGCCCGCATCGTAGCTTGGGTTCAGCGGGCACTTATAGCCCTCACAGCCACCCAGGTGTGATGTCCCACTGCTCTCCCTGTTACCTCAACGATGGCCGCCCCATGTTTCCTCTCGGTATGCATCAGTACAACCATCCCGGTGACCTACACCAGCAGGGCGTGGTCCCGCATCCGCAGCAGACGTACTGGTCAGATCCGTTCGTGGCCTATCCGCAGACTCTCTGTAGCTCTGGTCAGGGGGAGACACATAAACACTGGTCGCCTACTCGGACCCAGAACAGCCCCTGTGGCTGGGAGAGGGAAGAGGTCAGGAAGAAGCTATCGGCCATTTTTAATGGACATCTGGTGGATAAGGCCATGGAGATGTTCCCTCAGCTCATGGACCCACAAAGATTGGCTGCCGAGATTCTCACTATGCAGTCTCGGGGCCTGTGATTGGCTGTTGGGATCCTCACTGCAGCTTGGGGGCTAGTGATTGGCTAAAGATATTCTCACTCTGCGGTCTCAGGACCTGGTGGGAATTATGGTTTATGTTGGTTCTATTGAAAGAATCTGTTTAAAAATTGACAATATTCTGTTAAGTAGCCAAATGTGCTCATAACTAATGTGTTCATACCACATGTTTCAGGGACTAGGTTGCTTAAATATTTTTTGATAACCTAAAACTGGAGCCAATGGATTGTTGGTACAAATGTTATTTTTTATGAATGAATAAATTACAGACCCTTGAATGTATTAGAAAGGTTAATAAATGTATTTGGGGAGGAATGTTCTTACTGGACATATTTACATATGTCTGTATATAAGTCCTTTGCTTTGTATTAAGATGAGTTTTGGTATTAAGTGTTGTTTTAGTACAGTACTGTGTGCCATAAAAGTGTGACACGATTAACTAGCTATAATGATGGAGAAGAAGGGATCTGAATTCCAGCTTTGATTTACAGGGCAGAATGACAGGTATTTTTCATGATGATAATGCAGATTTATAAT
>JACXGK010002030.1:29872-59863 GCA_016801125.1 Novumbra hubbsi | reverse complement strand
TCAGGTAATGGATGCAGTGATGAATGTTAAAACTGTCAGATGTTACAAAACAAAGGCCACGATGATGAACAGAGTTTTGGTATGTCAGCGTCGTGTCTGTTGGGCTTGGCTTTATGATATCTCCATAATCAAGAACTTGTCAAAACGTTTCCTGAACAATTAAGGCAGCGTCGTGTCTGTTGGGCTTGGCTTTATGATACTTTATGTACTGCTAGTCAGGCGGAATGAAGAACTGTTTGTTAAACATTGCTGCAATTGTTCATCTGTTCTAACATGCCACTAAAATAGATCAATTAACGAAAACGTATTAATAATAATTAGTTGGCCAACTTAAAATAAAATAAAAAAGGTGGATAACGTTATATTTGGTGAGTACTGGGTAATATTTTATATTATAAAACACAACATGTTCAATCAATTTACTCGCACATGCATTCGAAGTTCGACTATGGTGTCGCTTGTATTAGCCTTGGTAGGAGTACGTCTCCTCCGCCTGAACTAATTTTTTTTTTTTGTTGGGTACTCCAGTCACGCAATAAACCTACACGTGATGGCTGAGTTAGCTAAAATTGTCAGCAAGTAGGCAAGCAGGTTTAGCTACTGCATCACAAAAAACTGCTGTTTGACAGACGCATATAATGTTAAGTGATGCACGAGCACGTCACATGCAGCGCCGCAGATCCAACAGATTGAAGTAACAGCAAGTCAACTGCTTTCTCTAGCTCGTGTATCAAATACATTTTTTGATACACTACAAAGACCAAATTTACCTTTACATTTGGCGAGTGGCAAGTGCTATTTTTGAACCCTGAATCTATGAGTTGTTTAATGTTTAGAGAAAAATATTGTTGGAATGAGTAATGTGAGTGGGATGGAGATGGGGGTTAGAAGTATTTTATGGAGGGGGAGATGAAAGCAGTGTGGTGGTTAGGAAACGTATTAGTGTAGTAGAAAGATTGGTCTGAATATAAGTGTAGGTTACCCTGGCTGACCACACCCCGAACAGTAGGTGGCGGTATATGCAACGGACAGTTAGTAGCGATCCGCAATGGGGCCTAAAGAAGAAGAGGAAGTCCAAGAAGATGCCGCCAAATAAGATTGTTGAATACTTTGCCAAGACTTGTCTGACAAATGTTGTAAGAATGGCGTAGCTGTGTGTTGCAGTGTTCTTATGTTGATGATTGGTAAGGATCACCAGGTAATTTTGTATGTAAGGGTTTCCATCTTTTCCATTCAGCGTATCCGTGCCTGTTCTTTGTGTTTCCCAATTGTTTTAGTTGTTTGCAGTTAGCTAACCAGTTTGCTGTTTTAATGTTAGCTAACAGCTCTAACATTACCTACACTTGCTGAAAAAATTATCGCACGAATATTATCAAATGTTTAGCTAGATACTATTTAGTTGACGTTAGACAAACACCTGTTTTATTATTCCATGATGCATTTGTATGATCGAACAATATGTCACCAATGGGGCTTAACAAGAGTTGCCTGATGCAGAGGTTTCCAGATAGGGTTTAATGTCGGATTTTGTCGGCTCATTTTCTAAGCATCTGAACTGTGGATGATGACTAGCGAAACATACCAATGGAACATGGATATGTTTGCCACTCAGAGGAAAAAAAAAGCAACACATTATAAAAATTAAATATAGTAATATGTGCCTTTGACGTTACTATGACAAGACCTAATTGAGTTATTTTAGGAGATTTTTAAGGAAACAGTTTTAAAAGCATTTTTCAGTCCAATATTTTCAATGGCTCTGACCCAATAACATTTGAATCGATACAAACATAAGATATAGCTTTAGGAACATGTTTTGTATAGTCAAGTAATTTCCCTTTTACAATTTAAAATGTTATTTTTTTATTGTCAAATGCACATAACAACTGTGTTGTTCTGAGCAATGAAATGCTTATGACATATGGCACGAGTCATCTATGCAGTGGTATAAGTAAAAAGTAGTTGTATAAGGAACAAATATAAAGCAAAAAAAAAAAGAATAAAAATGTATACTAATAGAATATATTCTTAACAATATAAACTATCCCCCCTCTGCCGCTTTCTGAAGTCCACAATCATCCCCTTAGGCTTACAGATGTTGAGAGAGAGGTTATTGTCCTAGCGTCATATAGCCAGGTCCCCTGTGGGGCTTCGATGTTCAGAGACAGTGCAGAGGAAGTGAGGTTGCCCATTCTCACCACCTGGGGTCTGCTTGGCAGGATGCCCAGGATCCATTTGCAAAGGAAGGAATTGAGTCCCAGGGTCCTAAGTTTAGCATCAAGATTAGTGGGCACAATTGTGTTGAATGCTGAGCTGTAGTCCACGAACAGCGTCCCCCCGTAGGTGTTGCTTTCTCTTTCCAGGAGGGAGAGGTCAGTGTGTCTTGTCAGGGTGATGGCATTGTCCGTAGATCTATTGGGGCGGTATGTGAATTGAAAGGGGTACAAGGTGTCAGGAAGGGTGGAGCGGATGTGGGTTCCGACCAACGGCATTGAAGCACATCTTGATGATGGAGGTCAGTGCTACCAGGCAGTAGTCATTCAGACAGGTGGTAGAAGGTTTCTTCAGTACAGGGATAATGGTGGTCTGTCGTGGTTTGTTAAGCCTGTATAAATAACTCAGCATTTTCACATTTGCCTCTTAATTGAGTTCCCTTTTAGGTTGATCAATTTGGGCTGACAAAAGAGTATAATTATTGTTACTGCTGTGCAATTAAGGCTGGGCACTGAATGTGGTGGCCCACCAGTAGCTTGTGTAGGAGTACAGTCACCAAAACATCCTGAACAGACAAAAAAAACCTGTTATTTGTGAGTGCCAGGCAAGGGGCCTTCACCTCAGGGCAAAGAATAACCTTTCAAAATGTGCCCAGGACACCAAAACCGCCAAAATTCCGTTGGGCAGCAACTACTTGGACAGTGCTTGCCACTAGCTGGTTTTACTGAGAAGACCCCATTTGTGTAAAGTGTAAAGACTACAGATCCCTACAACATAGCAGGCACCACAGACGTCTGACGATAACCAAATCCTACAGCTCCACTAGAAGTGTAGTTTGAGCATACTCAGTTCTGCGTAGGTCCACTAGAAGCAGGTACAAATCCTTTAAGCGTACCCTGTGGAAATTGGTTGGATCAGATATGTCTCGGTAAACACATACAGGAGGGTTTGTGGCTACTGGTGTGTGAATGAGTCTAAACCAAGAAAGGTGCTTGGATCGCCCATTGAGAACCGCGGTTAATACACTTTTTCTTGTGTAGTGCAAAGACCCTGCTAAACCTTTCCCAGTTCGGTGACATATCTCTGGGAAGAGGAGCCCCCTGGAGAGGACATCTAATCCTGGATTACAGTGCGTCAATGGCAACAGGGAAAGTGAGTGGAATCACCTGACGTCTGTCATACACTACAGCTGTTTTGTTGATTCTGTGTAGAACACATTCTGAGAGGAACTACACTATCAGTATCAACTAAGTTTGGAGTCACTTCGAAATGTCCTTGTTTTCCATTAATACTTTTGAATGAGTTTAAATATGATATATGGTAATTGACTAATTATAATAAGGTTAAGAATAATTCATTTTTAATTTAAATAATATTTTTTTCCTTTAAACTTTGCTTTTGTAAAAAAATACTCAATTAGCAGCCATTACAGCCTTGCAGATTTGTGGCATTCTTGTTATAAATTTGTTATTGTAATCTGAATAAATTTTACCCCCATGCTTCCTGAAGCACCTCCCACAAGTTTGATCAGGGTATGGCATGGCTTTGCAAAATGGAGTGATAGAGTGATAGCCATCTTCTTCAAGATGCCTTTTACCCTGTACAAATCTCCCACTTTACCACCACTGAAGTACCCCCAGACCATCACATTGCCTCCCTTATTAGGGCCCTATTGTTTCCACATTCTCAAGAACAAGACAAAATCAAGTACTGGTACTTTAGCTCTCCAGCTTTTTATCGAAGCTACCTCATCAATAGATTCTAGACGTGAGTTTGTAGAGGATTTTGTTGCAAGACGGACATACCAGAGACATACCACTTGGCTAAATGAAGAAGATGGGTTCCTTTCTTGTTAAGCACAGCAAACGGGGAGTCCCACTCCCTGAAAACTAAAGTAGCCTGAGACAGATTCATCTGCTGCGCTTATTTGAACAACACATGCAAAAAGTGCTGCGAGAAATCTGTGGAAAGAAAATATTTGTTGTCGATTAAACCTCAAACAACCGAGAGCTGAGTGCACCTAGTTTACTTTTTACAAGTAAAAATTTGTGGAAAATAAATCAAACGTAATATGAGAAAAATACAACCGATTTTATAGAGCCCTACATTATGCTTGACAGATGGAGTCAAGCACTCCTCCAGCGTCTTTTCATTTGGTTTCTGTGTTACATATGTTCTTTGTCATCTGAACACCTGAAACCAAAATTTGTCTGTCTATAAACGTTTTTGCAATATTCTTTTGTCCAGTGTCTGTAATCTTTTCTTTTTATAGATGTATGTATTTTTTTTGCAACTATGCCTGGAAGGTCTAGATCAAATAAATAGCTTTTTAAAATGATGAACTTAAATAAGCTACCACCATGTGCCATTGAAACACAGGAATGATAGTTGCTGATTAAGGGCCTCTGTATGCCTATGTAGATATTTCATTAAAAAGCAGTTGTTTTTCTTGCTTCAATTGTAATTTAACCCATTAACAATCTTCACTGTGTTATTTTAATGGACAAGAAATAGCTTTTCTATTAAAAAAAAGGAAATGTGTAAGTGACCCTATTCTTTTAAACTGTAGTGTACATAAAATCAATAATTATTTTACGAAGTAAAACAAAACAACTCTGGTTGATGGCGCCTCCCTGAAGCTGGGTCAGTAGGTTACATTGATGAACGTTTTATTGGGTTGAGCTATTTCTGATGAAAAAATAATGCTTTTAAAGCTATTAATAATTTCCCAAATTATAAAGTTAGTAAAATTACAGGATGTTGATGGTAGGTCAGAGTGCCTGAATCTACATCAGTTGGTTATGTTGATAAGTTGTATTAGGTCTGAGCCAGTGACATTTTTTTGAATACATGTAATTATTGTAAAACTAAATCATGTTAATGCTAGGGCAGGTTTTTTCTGTTGTATCTGTTGGTTATATAGATGTTTTATTGGGTCAGAGCTGTCAATAATTTCTAATTTAAAGCTGCTTTAAAGTGTATTAATTATCTCCTAAATTGTACCTTGTAAAATTGTAAACAAAAAATGTGTATTGTAGGTCCCATGTCCGTGAAGCTATATTTAATGATTATATGGATTAAAGTTATAAAGGCTCAGAGCTATTCAATCACTTGTATCTCACAATCAATTGTATTTATAAAGCACTTTTTACATCAGCCGTAGTCACAAAGTGCTTTTACAAAACACCCAGCCTGAAACCTCAAGGAGCAAGCGACAACAGTGTTGATGCACAGTCACTAGGAAATACTCCCTAAGAGGAATACATTTTAGGAACAAACCTAGAGAGGAACCAGGCTCAGAGGATATGGGCTGTGTCTAGAGTCTATAAATTCTTATCTAGGTCAGAAGCATGATCAGTTGGGAAGGACAGGGACAGATCCAGGGGAATGGTGGGGGGGGGGGACTGTTTTAATTGACAGGCAACATGTAAAGGTGCTTTTTTGAAGAGGTTCTCTTAACCCTTGCAGAGGTGAAAAGCAGAAACAAACTTTTGGAATCTACCCCGTACATATGACACTGATGTGAAATAATGAGGAGTTTCAGAAACATTTAATTTCCTTCTTTCTGTTAGATTTAATTGATGTGGTATTGAAAATATCTTTAATATTAAGCTAACTTCAATGCAGTATTGCCTACATGTCTTCAATGTTAATACTGTTCTTTAAGCCGGTGGCTTGGGTGAAGAATTTACCTAACTATCTAAATTATTACAGTAATTGAACAATTACAGGCTGTTCACAGATGACCCAAGTCCAACAGAGATGGACACGAGGAAAAACATTTTTGACACTGTCAAAGATCAAATATGGCAAGGTAACCAGCTAGCTATCTGGCCGTATTTCTTTATTTTACATCTTCTTTTCTCATTGAAATAATATTGTTCTGGTCTGTCATCCCGTGGCCTATGCCGGTGCTTTTGGTAAATATTTCTGCGGTATGGGGTTAGATTCCAGCCTACTGCTATTTCAACACACTCTGGTGTATTTCGTAATTGCCAGTCAACTAGAAAATGTAATTTTATGAGTTATTTATATTTGTCTATTGATTTATTTACCAGCAATGTTAAATTTATATCTGTAATACTGTCTTATTGCTTTTACATCCATGCAGATTTGGGACCTCTGGACCCAAACTGGTTTGAGGAACTAACTACGAAAGCTTCTGGCAAGGATCAGGGTATCCTTCAGAGAGAGCATTCCAGCACTGAAAAATCATGTGGACAGGATGGAAGTTTTAAAACACCTTTGGAAAAGTGTACCCTGGATAGTAGTGATATGTTCTCTACCCCAAAGATCTTCAGGCACAGAAGGCTGCAGTCTCCTGAGTCATTGATAGATGAGGATCTTTTTTCTCCTGATCAAGGTAACGAAAATGGATTTGCATTGTTGAAATAAACTCTTCTTAATTTCAACATTGACTTTACCAGATTCTAAAACTCCTTTAGTGCTATTTTCAGAGATAAATTGGTATTGACAATCAAAATGGACACATCCTCCATTCAAATGTCAATGGATTTTATTTTTTGTTAGAGCGCCATCTATGCTTTTGGTCTCTTTCCTCCTTGAATGTGTACTCTGTTTTTTTCCAGTTTGTTTTTTAGGAACAGAAATAACAGACACAAGCCCATGCTTATTTGGAACATCAATAGTCAGGTAAGAATGTGTATCATGTTGTTTTGTGCAGGATATACTAGGTTGGTATTTAAGACATTTGCAAAGAAGATAATTTTCATTTACTTTTAGAAAGCCTAATCAGAAAGTATACATTGATCTGCTCAATATCTGGTGCCTGATGTCAGAACACCTGCATTTGTGATAGCTTATGTCATCAGGGGTTCTGATTTCAGTGATTCTGAGACCACCAGTAAACCATGTAGAACAACTCAGTATGGAGAACATTTCGGTAAGTAGACTAGTGACTTCTCAGTATTCGTTGAATGTGGATGTTTGTCATTTTTTGTTAATTTTGAATTTCCTCTATTTTTGTGTCACATTTACAGGGCTGCTTGACACACCAAAACAAGTGGTAAGTGGTGCTGATCATGGAAGATTTAACCAAACTGTTTGAAAAGGTCCATAGAATCTTTAAATGAAGACTGACATTTTATTTCAGCAGGCAAGCTCTGCAAAACGTATATCTGAAAGTCTGGGTGCCCATTTAGATGCTGATGTTTCCTGGACCAGTTCTCTTAACACACCTGTTATGTCCCCCACCATAATTCTAAGTAAGTATGACGTTGTATTATTTTGGATTTGTTGTGTTTTTAGTATTTTGGTGTATTTTTAAGGTTGTTCAATTAGCATAGCTAGTTCAGACAGGAAACCCGAATGGTCATTGGTTAGCAACATATCGGCTTACTCTTGGGATTGCTCCTATCACAATATCAGATTTCATACCGACTATTTATTTGCTCACTAGCATGTACAGGGGAGGAAAACAATATTTGATCCCCTGCTGATACGTTTGCCCACTGACAAAGACATTATCAGTATATAGTTTTAATAGCAGGTCTATTTGAACAGTGAGATACAGAATAACAAAAAAAAAATCCAGAAAAACGCATTTCAGTTGAGTTATAAATTGTGAAAAGAGTATTTGACCCCTTTGCAAAACATGACTTAGTACTTGGTAGAAAAACCCCTGTTGGCAATCAGAGGTCAGACGTTTCTTGTAGTTGGCCACCAGGCACACATCTCAGGAGGAATTTTGTCCCATTTGTCTTTGCAGATCCTCTCCAAGTCATTAAGGTTTTGTGGGCTGACGTTTGGCAACTCATACCTTTTAGCTCCCTCCACAGATATTCTATGAGATTAAGGTCTGCAGACTAGCTAGGCCACTCCAGGACCTTAATGTGCTTTTTCTTGTGCCACTCCTTTGTTGCCTTGACCGTGTGTTTTGGATCATTGTCATGCTGGAATAGCCATCCACGACCCTTCAATGCTCTAGCTGAGGGAAGGAGGTTCTCTCCCAAGATTTGACGGTACATGCCCCCATCCATTGTTCCTTTGATGCGGTGAAGTTGTCCTGTCCCCTTGGCTGCATTTTTTCCTCCTCCAAACATGGCAAGTTGGGGAGTGGCCAAATAGCTCGATTTTGGTCTCACTTTCACCCAGTTTTCTTCTGAATCATTCAGATTCATTCATTATGGTTCATTGGCAAACTTCAGAAGGGCCTGTACATGTGCTTTTATGAGCAGGGGGACCTTGCAGGCGCTGCAGGATTTCTGTCCTTACGTACGTACGGGATAATGTGTTAGAAATTGTTTTCTTGGTGACTATGGTCCCAGCTGCCTCTAGATCATTTACAAGATACTCCTGTGTAGTTCTGGGCTGATTTCTCAAATATATCTGGACACCAAATCCCTCACCAACCCTCCTCTGACCCATATTGAGTCCTGTCTGACTGCAATAAAGGCATGGATGAAGGAAAACTTCCTGAAACTAAACCGTGACAAAACAGAACTCATAGTAACAAAAGCCAGTATCTATAAAACCAGCACTTTGATTCTCAAGATAGATGACACCGTTGTTTCTCCATCCACCCATGCACATAAGCTTGGCGTCACTCAGCACATCAAACAGACCGTAAAGTCTTAATTTGTCCACCTCCGCAACATTGCCAAACTCAGACCTTCCCTTTCCCGTCCTGCTGCTGAAACCCTAATACATGCGTTTGTAACCTCCCGTCTAGTCTCTTCAATGCATTGACTACAAGATCCTCCTTCTGACATATAAAGCCCTAAATAACTCTGCCCCTGCCTACCTGTCTGACCTTCTTCTCCCATATAAACCTTCACATGCACTCCATTCCGGTGCTGCGGGCTACCTCGCAACCCTGAAGTCCAAGCTTAAAAGCTTTGGTGACAGGGCATCCTCAAGGGTTGCTCCTGGGCTCTGGAACTCTCCCTAAAACCATCCTTGACTCTGAGACTATCCCCTTTTTCCAACAACGCCTTAAGACTCATCTTTTAAAATTGCCTTCCCCTAGCTAGGCACTATCCTATTCTCTTTTTTCTTTTGTTTATTTATTTATGTTGTTGTTTGGTTCCTTGTTCATTCATGTAAAGCGTCTTTGGGTCCCTGAAAAGCGCTATATAAATATAATGCATTATTATTATTTCTCGCCGTGCTCATGATCATTGAAACTCCACGAGGTGAGAGCTAGCATGGAGCCCCAGACTGAGGGAGATTGAGAGTTATTTTGTGTTTCTTCCATTTGCGAATAATCACACCAACTGTTGTAAATGACTAACCAAGCTGTTTGGCGATGGTCTTGTAGCTCATTCCAGACTTGTGTAGGTCTACAATCTTGTCCTTGACATCCTTGGCCAGCTCTTTGTTCTTGGCCATGGTGGAAAGTTTGGAATCTGATTGATTGCCTAATCTCAGTTTGTTACCTGTATAAAAGACATCTGGGAGCCAGGGATCTGGGTGATTGATGGGGGATCAAATACTTACTTCACTGAGGAAAATGCAAAACAATGTATAACTTATTTGAAATGCTTTGTTGTTATTCTGTGTCACTGTTCAAATAAACCTACCATTAAAATTATAGACTGGTCATTTCTGTGTCAGTGGGCCAATGTACAAAATCAGCAGGGGATCAAATACTTACTTCCTCCACTGTAGGTGCGAACCTACCCTTCTCCTCTGCCACCACCTATTTGGTGTATGCTGTTCATGAGGGGGATTGGTACTGTTTACCTTGCTCATTGCTATGGAGATTGTTATTAAATATTTTATGGAGTTTATATAATTATTAGTAGTATCATGTACACTATCATGTGATGGCAGTGAGTTACCCAAGTGGAGCCGACCTAAACCCTATTGTGCATGCTTCTACTAAAAGGTTAAACTAAAAGCATTTTCTGTCTGAAATTACTCTTACAGCTAAAAGTGAGGAACGTAGACCTCTTTGTCTAGTAAAACCTTCTGATGAAGATCAGGTTATGGTAAGTATTTTATAAAAACATAGAACCACTGTTTGTTGGGTAAGCTAGCATTACTAATTTCATGGTTACACTTCATTTGAAGGTAAAAATTAGTCTTTAGATGTCCTGCTGATATTCATATTATTAACAAACTTAGGTAAATGCTTGCTACAGTTAGGATCAGACGGATGTACTACGAAGGGAGAACTACCATATCCAGGTAACTTCAGGAGTAACTTTTTGACATTGGGTAAAACTTCCCTATTAACCCAGACAGGAAACCTCAGGTAAAACCTATTCACCTTTTGTTGTCATGGCAATTCATGCTGCATCTCTAAACTGCTTCAAGCTGGTTATCTTGGTGGTTAACTTTTTATTTCTCCCTATATTAGCACTCCCCTCCCCATAATATTTTTGGGAAAAATGCTGGGACATTTGGAAGACCCAATTAACATTGGCGCACGGATTGTGAGAGGCTTAATCCGCTGGGCAGGGGTGTTTAGAGAATGTACAAATCCTCTATCTTACCCCGGTGTGGTGCTCTGTGTAAGATTGTAATTCTGTACTGAGGGAATTACGTATCTTGGCCATCTTCTAGGGCCAGACGTTTCCAATGCCACTCGCCAAAGTAATACCCTCAATGTTGAACACGGTCCTGCTTTGCAATATTTTGTCAGCAGACACTTCCTGTATTTCATTGGTGATGCTGATCATCTGAGCAAAAACACTGTATGCCATGCAGTTCGCAATGTGGCACTTGCCCTCACTAAACTGATGGCTGCATTTGTTATGTTACCTGGCAATTTTTTCCCTGTTTCTGGTGAACACATGACTAGGCTATTATAAAGGTAGGCTACACAACACATCTATACTGTATTAATGATGGGAACTATTAATACACAACACTTGACAGAATTTTTTCATATTTCATTTTGGCTTGCCGGGTGTGCTTCCCACTTGCAGTTGAAATGATTGTTAGAATGAAGTTCTGCTTAACACAATAGCATTAAATTCATACAGGTAGCCCTATAGCCTATGTGCTTTGGGAGTAGATCTTAATTCATTAACAGTGAGTATGGGATCAATTTGAAAGTTGTAGTATGTTTAGGCTATAATTGAATTATCCTAATTTCTTTTCATGTGTTCTTATATCTCAATCATATTACAAATTAAAGAATGTATAAGTCAAAATAGAGATCATAATACAAGAACACTGTTCTTACAATGTTACTGTCAGTAATGCGCTGCCCCAAGCCTTCCTGGCTTTGTTGGCTGCCACAGTATTATATTTAGCTGTTAACCTTTCTTCAAACTTCTTATATACTGACATTTTAAATGTGCATTCTGCTGTGAAGAAACAACAAAGCACAAGCCATTATGCAAAAACTGCACAAACTCCAATTAAGTTAACACAAAATGAATTAACAAACATATTAATCACCATTGTAGTACCGTTTAACACAAATTTAGTTAAACAGAGTTTGTCCTCCCAGACTTTCCTTGATAATCCCAAATTAAATCTGCGTAGGTTAAACTCCCTTCGTAGTACAGCTCTCAGGTTGAGGTTTAGAATGTGTTGGTGTAATGGTTATGAAAAGGGTTAAGGTTTGATATTTTTAAGGTTTTAAGTTTAGTGTTAGTAGATGGTTAATTGAAATGTTATTGATAGTCTTTACAGATTAGGATTTACCAATGTTTTTACCTTTTCTGAGTTGGATAAAAAATATTTAGAAATTTCAGGAATGCGTTGTTGGACCCTTGATTACACTTGAGTGCTCTACTCATGTTCAGGGCATTTTGTGTATCAGATTTTTTAAGTTATTTCTCTGTTCTTTCCCTCAGTTTGTGAGAAAGCTTTTCCCTTCACTCTCCAAGGAGTCTGAAAGCACAATAACATCACTTGAAATGAATAATAGACCTCTTGGTCATCACGTTGGTGAGTATTTGTTAAATAGTAACATTTCTATACAAACACCTAAGAGAAGAATTGTAAAAAACACTGCATAACAAATAAGAGCACTGAGACTTTTTTGGAAATACTAACAGGACGGGATGGGAAACTAACTGGTGTGTCTGAAACGTCCATTGGCTCACAAGACACATTACCTGGTGACAAAAGCGGCCTTTGGAGGCAGACCATACCAGATGCCATTGAGGACAGAGAAATCCGCAGCACTGTGGCCAGTGTCCTAGATGGAGCTGAAGATGTCCTGTCTATATTTTTCAGCAACAGCAGTTTGGCTTTGCGAAGGGTTAAGGCTAGGGAGGGAATCAAAAGAAAAGAAAATGTCTCAACCAGGTTGAGCTCTATTAAGGAGAACATGGAACATGATAAAGTTTCCTGCGAGAGAGCAATAAAATACCAACACACCAGCGATACTTCAGGGTCCAGGTTTGACATGAAATCTGGGGATTTGGGGATTTCTCAGTGGACACCAATAAGCCTATCTGAAATGTCAGACTTTATGGATACTTTTCACCATGAGGGGACTTCATCTGCTGTCAAAAGCTCTCTTGAACACACTTTCACCAGGAAAACAAGAACATTTCTTCACTGTGTCCAAAATCAACTTTTGTCAGAGCAAGGAAAAGATTCTGTTTCTCAAATGTTACTTGCTTCCCATCCAACTCCGCTCAGAGGTAAAATGTATTTGACTCCTAATTCGTAAATGTCATTGTTTTAAGTATCTACTCAATTATATTATTTTAATGTACAGATTCATGTTCTTTTTTCTTTCCTTTAGGTAACAATCAGAACACTAAACTTAATGAAACCATAGCAAATAATGAAGAGTTAACTAATCTTCAAAATGCTTGCATGGATAGGAACAATCAGCTAGTACACCAGGAAAGTGCAACGGATAAACATATTTTTTCTGAAGCCCCAACCAAAGACCCGGATATTGATATGTCACAGCTTTGCAGGGCATTTGCACAAGATTTTAGTCAAGCAGTGGAATTTAGTAAACCATGCAGCAGAAGAGATGAAGCCATTCAAAATGTATCCTCTGTGTCAGCCTGTCTCTCAACAGTGAAACAAACCAACAGAAAACTGTTAACTAAACTAGAATCCGTCACAAAAAATCCTAACTCTGTCAAAGGTGATGTAATGCATACTACAAACCTTACAAAAGTTACTGACAGCAGTGTCTTGAAACAGGCATTATGTTGTGAAACAGGGAGTCCACGGTCCGCTGTAATGCAGTTCATTAGTCCACTCAACCAACCCAAAATGTCAAAACAAACCAGTGTGGAATGCAATGGTGACATTTGTGTTCAAAATGGCAGTGTGTCGGTTTCCTTGCAACCGGACTGCAGTTTCAGAACTGCCTCAAAAATGAAGATACATATTTTGTCTGCAAATGTGGATAAACCTGGAAATCTTTTTAAGCAGCTTGAGGGTGAAAAAGTGGCAGTCAATTGCTTGGACATAGTTCTTAATGATGAAGGTAATATGTCATCTGGATTACTACTTGTTGATGAATCGCCTTTACAACCTGACCCCTATACACACAACATGACTGTTGATAGCCAAGGTTTGTTGACCGCCTCACAGCGAGCTGATGTATCAGAACTGTGCAGTATTTTGGAAGATGCAGATAGCCAATTTGAGTTCACGCAGTTTCATTCAGCAAAGAATGCCTCCTATGTTCCAACAGTGTCATCTGACAAAGACTTAGATCCAAACCTTTTCACAGGCATAGATTTCAATGACAGTTTCAACTCTGACATTGAGAAGCAATCAGTGAAGATGGACAACCGTGAAAAAAATACAGTGGTTTCTCATTGCAAGCAAGTTTGCCTAGTTACTAGTAGTGACAATAAATCATTACCCATAAGTTCAGTGGAGAAACCTGTAGAACACGTACTTCAGAAAAGAGCTCTTTCCATTCACTGTTATACCTCTGGAAAAATTGCTGAAAGTTCCTTTGATCTGTTAACAAAACACACAACCATAAAACATCTGGACATCATGAAAATGAACACCAGTGAAAAGGAGGCTGATCTTAAATGTGGCATACAATTTAAAACTGCTGGGGGAAATGCTATGGCAATTTCAGAGAGGTGTCTGAGCAAAGCTAAGGCTTTGTTTGCAGATTTGGAGGAAGGTAATGAGACTGCCACTAACACATGTGCAGTGAAAACTACAGAAGCCTTTCCTGGTAAATGTAAAAGTGAAATTGATTCAAACAACAAGATAGGAAGTTTTACTTCAAACAAGAAAGATACTCATAACTACGAAAGGAAAGGTGACTTGAATGAACCGTGTGATGAATATATTGAAAAGATGGAAGTTAATTTGGCTCATTCTCACAAACACTCTGATGGTGGTTTTCAGACTGTCAATGGGAAAGATGGGACCATCTCAGATTGTGCATTAACAGAGCAGGAAAACAACTGTGGCTTCAGTACTGCTAGAGGAAATCGAGTTTATGTTTCTCCAACATCTCTACAGAAGGCAAGGTCTCTCTTGAATGACTGTGACGAATCAGACTCAAACTCTAAGTCTGGGAAAATACCCAGTTTAAGTGCAAATACACCATATCAGAATATTAAGCAGAAAAGTTACTTTGGATTTAAGAAACCATGCAAAGCAGGCTCCATTTTAGCAAAGAGTCCTGTGATAGCAGAAAAGCAGTTTACCAGGGGTGGCACATCACATGATATTCTTGGACAGAAGAGTAAAATGCTTGAACTGGATAAATCCCAAATTCATGTTAACAATTCTTTGCAGAATGGATGTGGTTTTAGCACTGCGAGTGGTAAGAGAGTGTGTGTGTCCAATGGAGCTCTGCTCAAAGCTGAAGCTCTTCTGAGTGATTGTAATGTAAATGGAGGGGAACTTTCTAAAACAGTGGTCAGAGTAGATCTTACCATTCCGATTCAGAATCCACTTCAGAAGCACAACGAATTTAAGTGTATCAATGGCAAAGGAGTAACTGTACCAACTAAAGCTCTTCGGCACGCAAAGGACTGTAATACCGTTTTTGATGCAGAAGTAAACCAGGAGAATTTGGCTGCAAAATCTTCTGATGTTTTGATAATGGACCCAGAAAAAAGCAATTGTGGTTTTATGACAGCTGGTGGAAAGAAAGTACATGTTTCAAAAAAGGGTCTTTTAAAGGCACGGAGCATTCTGAACGAAAACCTTGATGCAAATTGCCCATACTTGGAGAAAGGTTTTACAAAAACCTCTGGTTTATTTGAGACTTCAAGTACTGATGACCTCAACACAGATTGTCATACGAACCTGATTCATGAGTTGTCAGTGAACCATGGTCCATTTAGGACTGCTAGTGGCAAGGGAGTTATTGCATCAACTAAGGCCCTTCAGCAAACTAAGGAGATTTTCACGGACTGTGATTTCATTGTCAATGCAGAAACAAACCTGGAGAATTCATCTAATAAGCCTGCTGATGTTCTCATGAACAACCAAGAGAAAAGTAGTTGTGGCTTTACAACAGCTGGTGGAAGGAAAGTGCATGTTTCAAAAAAAAATATTTTAAATGCAATGAGCATTCTGAATGAAAACCTTGATAATAATTGCACATACTTGGAGAAAGGTTTCACAAACAACTCAAGTTTGTTGGAGCCATCTAAATGTAAAAGCACAGATCTGTCAGAGATGCATTCTGAATTTAAGTCCACTAGTGGTAGGGAAGTAGCCTTTTTTTCGGAAAAAGTCCTCGAAGATGTGAAGTTGGTATATTCTCCTAGTGGGACTGGTGATAATCCAGTAAGAAGCCCTTGTTTTAGCACAGACAGTGGAGAAGGGTGGTCTTTTTCAGAGAATGCTTTTCAAGAACCAACTCCTAATTTCAAAGAATGTGTTGATGATACCCTTGCCAGTTATACTGATCCTCACAAAAGACCTGATGAGAAAAGACAACTCATGGTCCTTACTCCCACAATTCACAGTCAGTGTGAGCTGGTCAAAGCTGATGGACTGACAGACCCCAAAGGGATTCAAACCAGAGTTAAAGTGCCTTGTCTGTCTTCACTGGGAGTATGTAAAGAGAAGTCTTCCATATCAAACTTTGAATCTCTGGGGCTCAGTGGCTGCTCTGTGACCCAGAAAAGCTACTTTGCTCATGAGGCAATGGGTTGTACCAATGCTCTGTTGGAGGACGAAGACTTTACCGATCAGAGTCCTAAGCCACCAGAACAAGCTAGGCCCATGTCTTGCAAGGGAACTTTTGAGGTGAGATGTGGAATCGGAAAAAGGCAGGCAGAGGTTGTAAAGATAAGAGGTATGTTTTTTTTTTTTATATTATATATATATATTTAATAACAATGTGTACTTGTTTGATGTAGGGAAAAGGTAGAATTCAGGATTGTTAGTATGTTTAGTATGTGTATACAAGTTTGGCCATTATATGTTAGACTGTTAAGGTTAGGTTTAGGTCTAGGGGCTAGGATTTCTGGGTTTGGGTGAGGTCATATGTACCCACAAGGATAGAAAGACACATTTACTTTACACTTAAACATTTATTGTATTTACTGTACGGTAGGATAGTGAGGGTATGCTACTGAGAAATTTCACAGTACACTACCTAAATGTTGCCTATATTTTATTTCAAAATCACCTAGTGGCTTTTTGGGGTAGTTCAGATAGTCATAGGCATCTATATTTTTGGTCTTTGTTTTGTAATACTTTGGCTGGTTCATTCCAAATTGAGTTATTTGAAAATAATCCTAATTTGGATTTAGAGTGCGTTTTTTGTTACAAATGTATTCATTTATAAATAACTATTGATTACCCTAGATGACTTTACTTTTTACCAAAATAACACATTTGCTTTGCAACTCTAGTGTTTACCAATCTGTTACAATGTATTATTATATTATTTCTAATATTGTTATTGTGACGCACATTTTATTATTTAATTTGATGTTACATTCAATAAGATCAACCGCCTCTGAAAAGAAGACTCTTGGACGAATTTGATAGAACTGCGGATTGTAATAGATGTTCATCACTCATCCCAGCTAAAAGCAGCTCAAATGGTAAGAGTATCTACCGTTCTATAAGTAACACAATTGTAAAAATATAAACATAACATTGCCATTATGTAAATCAATGCATTTTATTTTTAGGTACATTTAAAGACCGAAGAGTCTTCAAATATAATGTGGCTCTGAAATCTAACGTCACTAGGCCAGTTTGGTAGGTTATAAATTCAGTGGAAATGTATTTATAGAATGAAGTAATTACCTGTGTGTATTTTTGTATTGTAAGTATTTCATATGTTGCCATCAGCCATGTTTGTCTTTTCCATTAGTAAGTCGAGACTTGTAGCGCCAAGGCAAAAGATTCCAACAACAAAAGACATTAAACCAGTGAGCTCCAAGACTGCCGTATTTGTTCCCCCATTCCGGAAGAATATCCCGCCTGAGCCACAAAGGAGCAGTGGACATCAGGAAAAGGCTAAAACTTCTGGTGTGTTTATTCCTCCATTCAGAAAAGACAACCATGAAACCAGTGAGTTTTTTTTTCCAGAAGATAAAAAATCGCCCTTGGTCTTCGAAAGGGTTTTAAATACTGACAAATGTTGTGCCCTTTCTGAGTACAACCACATACCTGACACTAGATACAATAAGGCTAATAAGTCCATTCAGGAAGTCAAACATGATGAGAAAACCGAAGCAGAAGGTGATTGTTGGAGTAGACAAGGAGTAGAGGCTGGCACTACAAGGGAGTCTAAATCTTGTCAGCCAGCTCCCAACTGCGCAGGTACTTTTGTGGCTAGAGTAACATTCTACTAATTTTAATGCAATATAAACAATATCTTATTTTGCAACAAGATGTGACAGTGTGATTAACAAAAATAATTGCTCATATATTCACCAAGTGTGCGCACTGAATCAGAACATGCGGATATCTGAAAGCGATACCATGACAGTGTTTGAGTCCGGACAGCTGACATGATTATCTGTAGTTAACTTGTAGTGAAACAGTTGTGCATTTGGGTATGTGGGCAGATTTGGAGCAGGACACAAAGAGCCTGCAACTGGCCAGAGACATGCAGGACATGAGGATCAGGAAGAAGAAGCGGCAGTCCATTAAACCTCTCCCTGGCAGCCTGTACCTGGTCAAAACCTCTGAGGTGGTAAGGCAGACCCTGAGGGATGCCGTTGGGGGTCAGCATCCTAAACAACACACAATAGAACAGGTATTGTAACTTACACACAATGTAATGGCAATCTAATTGGGGCACCAAAGTTCATTGCCTTTAAAATATATATACATGTTTACTAATCCTAAACTTAACCTCACTAACATGTTAAATTTAATTTTGCCCTAACCTTAAGTTATACACACTAACACAGACAAATATTGGATTGGTTGAGTTTGAAAGGAAAAACTGACCCTTGAAATATTTTACACTCCATGACAATATATTAGTTAAAATACATGTACCGTATTTTCCGCACTATAAGGCGCACCGGATTATAAGGCGCACCTTCAATGAATGACAAATTTTAGAAAAAATTTCATATATAGGGCGCACCGGATTATAAGGCGCATAAGATATTGCAGTCAAAAGTTTGACTGGGTTTGCGTTATGCATCCACTAGATGTGCTAAAGGGAATGTCAACAAAACCGTCAGATAAAGTCAAACTTTATTAAGCGTTCTGACAACTCCGTTCACTCCCATGGTAACGTTGTTCAAACGTTAATGTGCATATTAATATTATCTCCCAGCCTTGCTCACTCTTCTCCCAAATGTGGAGAGGAACTTTTCCCAAATTCAGTAAACACGTAGTAAAAGAAACAGTCTGATACCACTAAATCAAACGTTAGTGCATAACTCAGTAAACACGTACCGTAGTAAAAGAAACGTTAGTGCATACTCAACATTGTTCAGTTGCATATAAAACGTAAAGCTACATTTTTTCAGTTCATTCCCCCTCCACGAATCCCTCGAATTCTTCTTCAGTGTCCGAATTTAACAGTTGGGCGACTACGGCAACCTGCCCCGCTTCCTCTCGTCATTATCCGAGTCAGTTTAGCTGCTGTTGCCTGGCAGTTCAGAGATTATTCCTGCCTTCGGGAAAGCTCAGATCACAGTTGAGACTGATATATCAGCCCAGGCATCCACGATCCATTGGCAGATAGTGTCGTAAATCACCCGGCGCTGTCTCCCCGTCTTGGTGAACGCAGCTCGCAGTCTAGCTTTGAACGCCTAGTTGACACCAATATCTAGCGGCTGGAGTTCTTTAGTTAATCCACCCGGAATGACGGCAAACTCCGATCCAGATCCATATATAAGGCGCACCGGATTATAAGGCGCAGTGTCGTTTTTTTGGAAAATTAAAGGCTTTTAAGTGCGCCTTATAGTGCGGAAAATACGGTAACTAAACCAAATTTATCAACCTCAGATTGTTCCACCATAATACTTATAGCCATGTGAAGAATCAATTATCAGCCCATCTACAGCCGTGGCCAAAGGTTTTGAGAATGACACAAGTATTAGTTTACACAAAGTTTGCTACTGAAGTGTTTTTAGATTTCTTTTGTCAGATGTTACTATGGTATACTGAAGTATAGTTTCATAAGTTTCAAATGCAGTTATTGACAATTACATTACATAAATGCAAAGAGTTAATGTTTGCAGTGTTGACTTCCTCAAAACCTCTCCAATTCGCCCTGGCATGCAGTCAATTAACTTTTGGGCCACATCCTGACTGATGGCAGCCCATTCTTGCATAATCAATGCTTGGCGTTTGTCAGACTGTGGGCTTTTGTTTTTCCACCCGCCTCTTGAGGATTGACCACAAGCTCTAAATGGGATTAAGGTCTGGGGAGTTTCCTGGCCATTGACTCAAAATGTCGATGTTTTGTTTCCCGAGCCACTTCGTAATCAATGTTCCCTTATGGCGAGCTGCTTCATCATGCTGGAAAAGGCAATGTTCGTCTCCAAACTTTTCTTGGATGGTTGGGAGAAGTTGCTTTAGGAGGATGTCCTGGTACCATTCTTTATTCATGGCTGTGTTCTTAAATTGTGAGTGAGCCCACTCCCTTGGCTTCTTGCTTCTCACAACCCCACGCATGAATGGTCTCAGGATGCTTTACTGTTGGCATGACACAGAACTAATTTAAGCGCTCACCTTTTATTCTCTGGACAAGCATTTTTCTGAATGTCCCGAACAATCGGGAAAGGTATTTCATTAGAGCAAATTACTTAATCCCAGTCCTCAGCAGTCCAATCCTTGTACCTTTTGCAGAATATCAGTCTGTCCATGATGTTTTACCTGGAGAGAAGTGGCTTCTTTGCTGCCCTTCTTGACACCAAAGACTTGACCTCAAAGTCTTTGTCTCACTGTGCGTGCAGATGCTCTCACACCTGTTTGTTGCCATTCCTGAGCAAGCTCTGTGCTGGTGTTGCCCCCATCTTGCAACTGAATACATTTTAGGAGACAGTACTGACGCTTGCTATACTTTCTTTGGTGCCCTGAAGCCTTCTTCACAACTATTGAATTTCTTTCCTTAAAGTTCTTGATGAACCGATAAATGGTAGATTTAGGTGCAATTTTACTAGTGGGAATATCTTTGCCTGTGAAGCCCTTTTTGTGCAAAGCAATGATGACTGCATGTGTTTCTTTGCCGGTTACCAGAGGAAGAACAATTCGTTATCTCCCCACCCTCCATTTAAAGCTTCCAGTCTGTTCTTACTCAATCAACATGATAGTGATCTCCAGCCTTGTCCTCTTCAACACGCTCACCTGTGTTAACGAGAGGATCACTGACATGATGTCAGCTGGTCCTTTTGTGGCAGGGCTGAAATGCACGTTTTTGTTGGGAGATTAAGTTCATTTTCATGGCAAAGAGGGATTTTGCAATTCATTTGATCACTCTTCATTTCATTTTGGAGTATATGCAAATTGCCATTGTAATAAATAATATTTAGTCATTCTAAAAAATTTGGGACATGGCTGTATGCATCTGCTATTACAAGATCGGTGGTCCCCATCAGCTTTGTAAACTTTTTTTTGCCAGCCTTGTGACTCAAGAATGGGCCATGATTGCAGAGTGGAAGATACGCAAGGCAATGAGAGTTGTAGGAACTCATTTATTAAACTTTTTATTGATTATATTTGAATCTTGTAAATCACAATGATGAAGTCTTTCACAGTGATAACATTATTGCCTTTTTTAAAATTGTAATAATGACAATAATTCACGTTGGAACAAAGCATTTCAATCTTTGTATGATCTTGCATCAGAATAGTGAGGGGCTTTCCTGCAGAGTTTATGCAGTGTTATCAGAATCAGAAAAACTTTATTGCCAAGTAAATTTACACATACAAGGATTTTTCTTTGGTGCTATGGTGCATGACAGAAAAACACAGTAAGTAGTATGAGGTAATTATAGTAAATATAAAATGTGCAAACATTTACTTAATAAGTTAAAGTGCAATGTGCATGAAGGGAAGTGCATTAATGTAATGCATTATGTAGAAATGAAGTTATGGGGCAGAGAGTGTCAATGTCAGTGGGGGTCGTCTGGCCTTGTTGAGGAGGCCAGCTGCCGATGGGAAGAAGCTGTTTTTGTGGCGGGAATGACTGATGACCAGACATTTATCCAGTTGTGCTTCATCTGATTCAGATGTTTGGCCACGGCGTGCATCAGCATGTTGCGGAAATCAGCTCTGAGAATGCCGAGGCTTTCCGCTTCGTTTGCCGACACTACTTCAGTAGCAAGGCATTCATCGGAGGGCGTGTTCATCTGGGGGACGGAGGTTGGCTCATTCCACGTGATGATGGAACTGCAGGAAAATCTGAGTTCTACAGGTACGGTTACTATAATGCAAATATTGTTTTTATCAAAACCTGTGCTGCAACAATATGTATTAAAGGCAGTTTCTTTGACTGATAATCCACTAGGTTTTAATTATTGGTTGTTAAAATCGAACACTTGTACATTGCAATAGTGAAAATGTTTACTTTTCATTTAGATATTGTTATTAAAACTAGAATATCTTATATAGGTGATGCTACTGTTGAAACAACATCATCAGTATACGCTTCCGGTCAAACGTTTTAGATTTATTGTTATAGAAATGTAAGCATTTCATTTCAGCGAATAACCAGACATTGTGCAATGGTAAGCTGTTAACTGCAAGAGGTGATTAAAAAAAGTTACAAACTTGAAAAACGGAAAAATAATAACTTTCAGAGTTATGAAAAAAGGCCTTTTCAGGAAACGTACAGCTGTTCTGCTGCCATGGGTGTAAATTAAGCCTTAAAAGTTAATGGGTTGTGCTTATTTTTAGAGGAATTACAGAGACCATTGTCAGAGAACAGTTTTTTACACCATCAAAAGGCATTTGGAAATGTCAGGCAGACTCAAAGCCACAACAGAATCAGAAGACAAGTTTCTGACTGTCAACAGCCTACAGTACAACATTTTCAAGAACAGTTATAACACTGGTTGAAGTAAGAAAGTCTCAGTTTTAACTGTGAAGACAAGACATCAAACTGCAGGTTGACCGGTCGAGTGGCAGTAAGAAAGTCATTGCTAAGATGGCAAAATAAGAAAAGGAGGCTTGGGCTGGGCTATGAAACACTGCCAGTGTTCTACTGAAGACCGGAAGGTCTTATTGAATCTTCGATCAGTCATGTACAGTTTCTGAATGTTATCGAGTTGTTAAAAGGATGGTTCCTTTGTGTATGACAACAACTGTCAAACATGAAGGAGGAAGTCTGATGGTCTGGAGCTGATGTTCTAGATCCATTTGGCGACTTGTGCAGTGTTAGTGGAACCCTGAAGAAAAACGGCTACAACCGCATTTTGCAATGCCACCCAATATTGTTGTGTACGCCCAGTTGGTTAGGGGTCAGATCCTACAGCAAGAGAACGACCCAAAACGTACCTCCAGACTATGTCAGAACTATTTTACAACAATGGAACAAGACGAGTAAGATGTATGATTCAAATCATGGAAGGGCAGCACAGTCTAGATTTAATTCCCATCGAGCTGGTTTGGGATGAACTGGGCAGAAGAGTGAAAGTAAAACAAACTACAAGTGCAACACATTTGTTCCAAGTGTTGGAAGGAACTTTACGAGCGATATTTGATCTCCATTGTACCACCCCCTTTCAGAAAAAATATTTGGTTTTTGTTGTAGAAAGAATGCTATTTGCGTTGGCTGTTATGTCTATAAAAGGGTGGTGACCGTGATAGATCAAAAAAAATTATATTCTATTTAGTTGAAAACATAATGGAATTGTTTTGAATTTGGAATCTCCTGTTATTTATTTGTTCTATACCTTCATTTGAGAGTACATAAGACCGAAAATAAAAATTTGGACGTCCTTAATCTTTTGACCTGTAGTGTACTTTGATGGAAAAATCATTAAATTCATAAATTATTTAATAATTTCTTCTCCAGAGCTTTGTGTGACAGCCCTGGCGTGGACCCTAAACTGATCAGTGAGGACTGGGTGTTCAACCACTACCGCTGGGTGGTATGGAAAAATGCCTGCATGGAGAGGGCCTTTCCTCAGGTGATGGGCAGCCTCTGTCTGACCCCGGAACAGGTGCTTCTACAACTTAAATACAGGTAATGATAGCAAGTGGGCAAGAACTCCGTGGGATTTTCTTCACTAAAACCTTGAAAACAATTTGGACATGCAAGCACACATACAGCTGTGGCCAAAGGTTTTAAGAATGACACTAATATACATTTTCACAAAGTCTGCTGCCTCAGTTTTTATGATGTAATTTGCATATACTTCAGAAAGACTCAATTTCAGCCATTCCACAAAAGGACCAGCTTACATCGTATCAGTGGTGTTCTTGTGAGAGTGTTGACGAGGACAAGGCTGGAGAGCCCTCTGTCATGCTGAGTGAGTTATAATAACAGACTGGAAGCTTTAAATGGAGGGTGTGGAGATAACTAATTGTTCTTCCTCTGGTAACCATGGTTACCAGCAAAGAAACACATGCAGTCATCATTGCTTTGCACAAAAAGAGATTCACAGGCAAGGATATTTCCGCTAGTAAGATTGCACAAATCTACCAATTATCGGATCATCAATAACTTCAAGGAGAGAGGCTCAATTGTTGTGAAGAAGGCATCAAGGTGCCCAAGAAAGTTCAGCAAGCGCCAGTATCGTCTCCTAAAGTTGATTCAGCTGCAGGTGCCTCAATCCTACAGCTGAATCAACTTTAGGAGATGATACTGGCGCTTGCTGGACTTTCTTCTGAAACTCCCTGATACCAGTGCAGAGCTTGCTCAGGAATGTCAGCAGGCAGATGGGAGAGCATCTGCAAGCACAGTGAAGGCCTTTTGGAGGATGGGCTTGTGAGCAGGGCAGCAAAGAAGCTACTTCTCCCCAGGAAAAACTGATATTCTGCTAAAGGTACAGGGATTGGACTGCTGAGGACTTCGATGAATCCCCTTTCTGATTTTTTGGGGGCATCCAGAAAAACTCTTGTCCGGAGTTAAAAGACCATCAGTCCTGTGTCATGGGACCAGTTAAGCATCCTGAGACCATTTATGTGTGGGGTTGCTTTTCAGCCAAGGGAGAGGGCTCACTCACAATTTTGCCTAAGAAGACAGCCATGAATAAAGAATGGTACAAATCCATCCTCTGAGAGCAACTTCTCCCTACCATCCAAGAACAGTTTGGTGATGAACCATGCATTTATGCATGATTTTAATCCTATTGAAATCTTGTGGTCAATTCTCAAGAGGCGAGTGGACAAACAAAAACCCACAGATTCTGACAAACTCCAAGCTTTGATTATGCAAGAATGGGCTGTCAGTCAGGATGTGGCCCAGAAGTTAACTGACAGCATGCCAGGGTGAATTGGAGAGGTTTTGAGGAAGGGTCAACACTGCAAAGATTGACTCTTTGCCTGTACTTAATGTAATTGTCAATAATAGCTTTTGACACGCTTGTAATAATACTTCAGTATACCATAGTAACACCTGACAAAAAGATCTAAAACACTGCAGCAGCAATCTGTGTAAACCAATTCTTGTCATTCTCAAATGTTTTGGCCACAGCTGAATTGAATTGCTATAGATTGAAGCAACAGTTATGTTAGATAAAGATTATGTATGTGTAAATGTGCTCATGTTCAGCAATTTTTATTCTTTGTGACCAGGACTCTTGAATTGCCTTTTCTTTATGGAGTAAATGCAAAATAATGTGCGGTGAGATTGAATATCCGGCAACATTTTTTGTTTTGAGGAACTAAATGTATTACCACGTATTTGTTTCTTTTGTTCCTGAAATGCTTTTAGATTATATGAAATGCACCATGGAAGATCCGTTGGTTGACCACAGCAGCAAGTCATCTAATGCTCACAAGAATTTGAGTGCAATAAAGGTTGATATGGAAGTATTTAACTAGTTCGTTCTCCTCCTGATTCCCTGTGTCTGTCTGACTGTCAGGTACGATGTGGAGGTTGACCACAGCAGACGGTCAGCTCTGAGGAAGATCATGGAGAGAGACGACACAGCAGCCAAGACCATGGTGCTTTGCGTCTGTGGTATTGTCACTAAAAGCCACAACCCACCCAGGTAACAAAATAATATATATTTTTGTGTCCATTTAACCAAATATGCCGTGTTGACTTCCACAAAGACATAATGCCATGTTGATCTATTGACACAATTGCTTCTTGGTTAAATCCTCCACTCTAAAAGTCAGAAATGACATACATCACCCAGCTTTCTTATGTCATTGTGTTTTAGTGAATGATTTGACTAACCTTATTTGCATCCCTTAGGCAGAGTTGGAGTGAGACCAAGACGCCACAGAGTGCAGTGGAGTCATCCCCTGTAGCTGTCATATGGCTGACGGACGGCTGGTACGCCATCAAGGCCCAGCTAGACTTCCCGCTGACTGCCATGCTACACCGGGGCCGAATTAGGGTGGGTGGGAAGCTGGTGGTCCACGGGGCTGAGCTGGTAGGATCTCAGGACGCATGCTCCCCACTAGAGGCTCCAGATTCTCTCAAGCTGAAGGTAAGAAAACGGTATTCAAAAGGTACCAAGTGGGAAAGGAGACAAATGGGAATATAAGAAGAGTATAGCACCCATATTTGCGTATAAGATTCTGATAATTTAGGTTAAACTTTTTTTTTTTACTTTAAGTGCATGTAAATGTACCGTGAATTCATATATATAATTCATAATGACTTAATCAATAAAATATACTACTTCTACAGGCTATTACAACATTTTGGTATGGCACACTAGTATTTTATTTTACCACCGTCATGGTGAGAGAAGAAAGTAATTTTAGATTCTATTTCAGCCTGTTTCGAAGTGTATGAACCACTATGGTCTAGCATACGGTCTGCCATTTCAGGCATTGTGTTTTTAATAGTTGTAACACAAATGGGCGTTATCATCTTTGTAACCATTTCAGTGCAATTGTTATATTTATTTATGGAAAATCATGTTTCAAACTCAACTAGGCTACTGCAAGGTTTTGGCATTTCATACATTTCATATGTCAATCATTTTTTTTTTTCTTTCCATGCATAAGTTACTTAATGTCTTAAGCGGGTTGTGTGTGTAATAAACACTACCCTCATGTATGGTTTCAGATTAGAGCCAACGGTACCAGAGTCGCGCGTTGGGACACCAGGCTAGGGTTCTACCGTGACCCACGTCCATTCTTCCTCCCGCTCTCCTCCCTTTACACCAGTGGAGGCCCAGTAGGCTGTGTGGACATTGTGGTGTTGAGGAGCTACCCCACCCAGGTGCATTTTGCCGCACACATTCACTCTAATCAAAGACATTAGTGGGCGTTTCCAATAGTTTGAGTACTTGTGTATTCAGTTTTTGCCCTCCATTTTATTTACATTCTGACATAGTAAAATATTTTGGTACCCTCTTACAAAAAACAACGAATACACAATTTTCTCTGAAATACCTTGAAACTGACAAATGTAATTGACATCCACCGTTGTTTATTCTATATTAAATAGAAATCAGACTTTGCTTGGGACCCTAAACATAATATTTTGAGGCAATCACTGCAATCAATCGTTTTCTGTAGCTTTCAATGGTACTTCTGCACCTCCTTAACAGGTTGTTTGGCCCACTCTTCCAGAGCAAAGATGGGTGCCTTCTCCAGACCGCATGTTTTAGCTTGCTCCATAGATGTTCGATAGGATTCATAACAGGACTCATAGAAGGCCACTTTAGAATAGTCCAATGTCTTGTTCTTATCCATTCTTGTGTGCTTTTAGCTGTGTGATCATTACCCTGTTGGAGGACCCATGATCAGCAACCGAGACAGTGCTTTCTGACAGTGGGTCGTACATTTTGCTCCAGAATGCCTTGATAGTCTTGAGATTTCTCTTGAAGCTTAATTTTGTCATCTGCTGATGTGATGTGCGGATTTCACTCATCTGTCCAATGGCTTGTCGATATGCATTTTAGCAAATTACAGTACTGGGTTTTTTATGTTTTTCTTTCAAAACTGGAGTCCCCCTGGGTGTTCTTACATGGAGCCCACTTTCACTCAAAAAGAGACTGATGATGCAATCTGAAACTGATGTACCTTCGCCCTGGAGTTTAGCTTGTATTTCTTTGGCAGTAATCCTTGGTTGTTTTTCTACCATTTGCACCATCCTTCTGTTTAATCTGGGGTTGATTTTCCTCTTGTGGCCATGCCCAGGGAGGTTGGCTACAGTTCTATGGACCTTGAACTTCTTAATATTTCCAACTGTTGTCACAGGAACATCAAGCTGCCGGGAGACGGTTTTGTAGCCTTTATCTTGACCATGCTTGTCTATTATTTTCTGATATCCTCAAGAAGACGACTCTCTGTCATGCTTTCTCTGGTCCATGTTCAGTGTAGTGCACACAATGATACCAAACAGCATAGTGACTACTTTTCTCTGTTTAAATAGGCTAAATGACCGATAACGTAATACTAACTAAAGAAATAAGTTCCTTTTAAATATCACTAATTATTTTTTTTTTAATCATTCTAATGGGTACCAACAAATGTTTCCAGGCCATTTTGGAATAACGTTTTTTCAATCTTTTTTTATTATAATCACTTTTCAGGAAGAATTAAGCATTATTTCATTGAGCTGTAAGGATACCAACGAATTTGACCGTATTTGTATTTGTATTATGTATTTGTTTGGTTTAAATAAATAGACCAGAATATTAATTTTCTAAATTCTTCACATAATCATCTCAGTATAACACCAAGTCAATTTGACATTTTAGTCATGAATGTAAAAACAGTAACGTGTTTTAAGTTAGTTTAATTTTTTCAGGATCTAGTTTGCATTATGTTTCAATAACAATTATTTTGTTCAAGAATATTGCTTTTATTTAGTTTGGGGAATAATTATATAGCATAATACATTTGATGAATTTAGGCTGCGAAGCACCTATTGTGTTTCATCTTTTAATTTTCTTCTGCCATGGGAGTCTATGGCAGCCCATAGACCCTTGTGGTAAAAAGTAAATTTTGTTTTGGCATTCTTGTTCAGGACATTTCCCTCTATCGTTTGACTAAGTTTCATATCTCTGCCTCACTCACTATAGCGCCACCGATGGGTCAAACTTGGACATACGTTTACCCACGTAACTGTTGAGCCATATGTTTGATATGCATAAATGAGGTATCCCTGGATTCCCAGGGTCAGGTCATGCTGAGTTTAATGCACTTGGATTTTACGTAAAAGCTTAGACATTTTTCACGGGTCACAAATGTTGTTTAATCCTCCTGTTTTTTTGCAGAGTTGACTTGTAGACGAAGTTGCACAAAAGTTATCTGAAGGTTTTTTGATTATCAAAGCGGTTTATCAGTAACAGCCAATCAAATGCGTCGGCGATGGCAAAAAACTGTATGTGAGGGTGTTTCTCAGCAACCCTTGGTCCAAAGTTCACCAAACTTTGTGTCCATGGTTGCTAGGTTTCTCATGGTTTTGACCCGATTGGCCCTATGGGAGCGCTGTTGCTGAAAAACAGTGTTTTAGCTCATAACTCATGAAGGCAAACACCGATTTTAGCCAAACTTGTTTTGTGCCAAGAGGGCATGGTGTAGTTGTACTGCAATGCATATGGAGTAGGAAGTACAAACCATGTGACCGCCACAAGCCAATTACATTAAAGTTGTGATCTAAAGTCTTTCAGAATGTCAGATCCCGACCGCACTTGGTAAGTATATTGACCTCTAGGCTTCTAACATACTGCAAAAGTTTCAGCTTCCTGGGCCATTAGGGGGCGCTACAGTAAATCGTCAAACATTGCAATGTTTAGACACTCATAACCTTTGATCTGATTTGCGCAGAAACTTGCAATTGGTATTATGTAATGCATGGCCAGATGTTGAACAACTTTGCAATTTCCTGTTTTCATTGTAGTTGTTCAGAATGTCTGCCGTCTTGAAATTAGTGAAAAAGCTTTGTTTCCTCACCAAAGTCTTACCCAAAGATTGTGCACTGTAACCCAGGTAAGAAACCATGGAAGTGAGCCTGGATCATGCCCAATGACTTAGCCACACTCTGCCACTCAATGACTTGGCCACATTCTCCCACTCATGTGACTTGGTATTGGGGCTATAGTCATTGTACCTCCAGGGTGACTCACCCAAGTCTTACCCAGGGATAGTGCACTGTATCCCAGGTAAAGACCCAGGGAAGTGAGCCTGGATGATGCCCACTGACTTGGCCACACTCTGCCACTCAATGACTTGGCCACACTCTGCCACTCAATGACTTGGCCACACTCTGCCACTCAATGACTTGGCCACACTCTGCCACTCAATGACTTGGCCACACTCTGCCACTCAATGACTTGGCCACACTCTGCCACTCAATGACTTGGCCACACTCTGCCACTCAAT
>JACXGK010002030.1:0-29772 GCA_016801125.1 Novumbra hubbsi | reverse complement strand
TTGGACCCCTGGGGCGCCTCACTAAAGTCTTACCCAGGAACGGTGCACTGTATCCCGGGTACAGAGTCACTCAAGTTACCCTGGTTCTTGGCCAAAGCCAGGCCACACTCTGCCCCAGATGTGACTTGGTATTGGGGCCAGAGCCAACGGACACCCAGTTAACAGTGGAACTTCCCCCCCCGCCTCTGGAGATGGTGCATTGTCATGCATGAAGATGATTTTGCTACGGAAGGCACGGTCCATTGTACCATGGAAGAAAGTGGTCAGTCAGAAACTCTATATACTTTGCCATGGTCACTTTCACAACTTCAGGGACCCTAAAGGGGACAACCAGCTTTCTCCCCATGATTCTGGCCCAAAACATGACTCCGCCACCTCCATGCTGACGTCACAGCCTTATTGGGACATGGTGGCCATCCACCAACCATCCACCACTCCATCCATCAAGCCCATACAGGGTCGCATGGCACTCATCAGCAAACAAGAATGTTTGAAAATGTGTCTAAATGTAATTCTGGGCCCATTGCAACGGTTTCTGCTTGTGAGCATTGGTTAGGGGGCCGAATAGTGGGTTTATGTACAACTGCCAGCCTCTGGAGGATCCTACACCTTGAGGTTTGCTGGACTCCAGAGGCACCAGCAGCTTCAAATACCAGCAGAGAGATCCTTTTTCTTTCCCATATTGCTTGAAACCTGTGGCCTGATGTACTAATGTGGAACATCCTTCTTAAGTAGTTTTCCTTTAATTGGGCTCACCTGGAAAACTAATTATCACCGGTGTTTGAGATTGATTTCAGTGATCCAAAGAGCCCGAAGACACAATACCATCCATGAGTTTGATTAAAAAAACAAATATTTATTGTTTATGACACTTAATTCCACTGCATAATAATTTGGAACGCGGTGTATTGCATAGCCTACACCACTGTCCCACAAGTGGATGAAAGTTAAAAATGAAATGTATGAAATGAAAGTTTCCTACAATTTCTTTTTTACAATTTGTTAAGTTAGGCTTGGGAATCTAAGGGTGGTTGAGAGTGCAGAAAACTATTGCTTGCTAGCTTAGGTAACTGGCTTTTTTTTGTGTGTCTACCACACTTCCTGCTCCATATGAGCTCTCGCTATTTTTTCATGGCCTTTGAGCCAACGTTGGATTCGAATGATCATGCCTTTGTGCATTATGTTGTAGTGCTTATATTATGGTTTAGTTCAGAAGTTTGTTCTCTCTATATTTCCAGTGGATGGAGAAGAAGCTGGACGGAGGGTTTGTATTCCGCTCGCAACGCGCAGAGGAGAAAGAGCAGCAGCGACACGAACAGGCCCAAAGCCGAGCCAGAGAGATCCTGTTTGCAAAGATCCAGGCCCAGATTGAGAGGGAGGAGGACGGTAGTGAACTCTGGCTCAGTCTCAAGCTATTCCTTATACAGTGCTCTTTTTGTTTTTCATATTGTGAATGCAGCTTAGTACAGCAACCAAAAACACAAACTTTCTATGCTATGCTTGTGTCTATTTTATACACAGACTTTAGATTTTGTCTGAAGAACCTTTTATCCATAACAATTGTGTTTTGGGGACACCCCACTGGTGGGAAAATACACTAATACTTTACGCCTGTTTTCCCATAGTCAGGTTTTTACTTTTTAAACAATAAACATAAATAAATGTAGTACATTTCCCCTCCCTGATGCACAAAAAAAATTAATTTAATTTATTGAATTCATTTAATTTCCCCTATCACAAGGGGATTTCGTTGCTCATCATTAATGTGAAATAATAATTTTTTTGCAGTCAATAGTCTTGGCCAATACCCGATATTCTTTGATGCAGTCAGCTGATACTATTCTTTTATCATTTCTGTACCTGTGTGCCGTTGCATGAAAGGAATAACAAATGTAGCTTCTGATGATGATTCTTATTTCAACAAATGCAAATTCACTAATACAAAGGTTATTTTTATATATGTTCTAATCACAGAAGGCTCCCAAATGAGCACAATGAATAGAAAATCCAACATAATATTATAATGAAATAAGTACATCTGTCCACTGTTATTGCACATCATTCAATGCATGGATATACAGTGGGGAGAACAAGTATTTGATACACTTGTATAGAGGTCTGTAATTTTTATCATAGGTACAATTCACCTGTGAGAGACGGAATCTAAAACAAAAATCCGGATAATCACATTGTATGATTTTGAAGTAATTAATTAGCATTTTATTGCATGACATAAATATTTGATACATCAGAAAAACTTAATATTTGGTACAGAAACCTTTGTTTGCAATTAGAGATCATACATTTCCTGTAGTTCTTGACCAGGTTTTCACACACTGCAGCAGGGATTTTGGCCCACTCCTCCATACAGACCTTCTCCAGATTCTTCAGGTTTCGGGGCTGTCGCTGGGAAATACGGACTTTCAGCTCCCTCCCAAATTTTCTATTGAGTTCAGGTCTGGAGACTGGCTAGGCCATACCAGGACCTTGAAATGCTTCTTACGGAGCCACTCTTTAGTTGCCCTGGCTGTGTGTTTTGGGTCGTTGTCATGCTGGAAGACCTAGCCACGACCCATCTTCAATGCTCTTACTGAGGGAAGGAGGTTGTTGGCCAAGATCTCGCGATACATGGCCCCATCCATCCTCCCCTCAATGCGGTGCAGTCGTCCTGTCCCCTTTGCAGAAAAGCCAAGAATGATGTTTCCACCTCCATGCTTCACAGTTGGGATGGTGTTCTTGGGGTTGTACTCATCCTTCTTCCTCCAAACACGGCAAGTGGAGTTTAGACCAAAAAGCTCTATTTTTGTCTCATCAGACCACATGACCTTCTCCCATTCCTCCTCTGGATCATCCAGATGGTCATTGGCAAACTTCAGACGGGCCTGGACATGCGCTGGTTTGAGCAGGGGGACCTTGCGTGTGCTGCAGGATTTTAATCCATGATGGTGTAGTGTGTTACTGTGTTAGTGTGTTAGTGTTGAGCCTGTGGTCCCAGCTCTCTTCAGGTCATTGACCAGGTCCTGCCGTGTAGTTCTGGGCTGATCCCTCACCTTCCTCATGATCATTGATGTCCCACGACGTGAGATCTTGCATGGAGCCCCAGACCGAGGGTGATTGACCGTCATCTTGAACTTCTTCTGTTTTCTAATAATTGCACCAACAGTTGTTGCCTTCTCACCAAGCTGCCTGCCTATTGTCCTGTAGCACATCCCAGCCTTGTGCAGGTCTGCAATTTTATCTCTGATGTCCTTACACAGCTCTCTGGTCTTGGCCAATGTGGAGAGGTTGGAGTCTGTTTGATTGAGTGTGTGGACAGGTATCTTTTCTACAGGTAACAAGTTCAAACAGGTGCAGTTAATACAGGTAATGAGTGGAGAACAGGAGGGCTTCTTAGAGAAAACCTAACAGGTCTGTGAGAGTCGGAATTCTTACTGGTTGGTAGGTGATCAAATACTTATGTCATGCAATAAAATGCAAATTAATTACTCAAAAATCATGCAATGTGATCTTCTGGATTTTTTTTTTAGATTCCATCTCTCACAGTTGAAGTGTAACTATGATAAAAATTACAGACCTCTACATGCTTTGTAAGTAGGAAAATCGGCAGTGTATCAACTACTTATTTTCCCCACTGTACATTTACTAAATAAGTATTATATTTTGAACAAAACTGCAACAGAGAATAATAACTAAATAAAAGAACAAACCGAAAAGACAATTGGTCATAAACAATCTGCCATTTCAAGGCAATCGGCCTATACTGGTTATATTTGTTTTCATTTATAATTGACTGATACTGATTGCTCACCAATATATTAGAGCATACATTTAATTTAAATCATACAGCAAAATGTTTTATGTTTTAATGACCGTGTTCGATTCTTGTCCACAGCCAAATGATGAACCATTTAAGTCGGGTGGGCAAACTACGGCCCAAGGGCCAAATTCTCATCAGCCCATTCATATGCATCTGACTCCGAGTTTTAATTATTTACACATTATAAGAAATGTACTGTATTTGTTTGTTTTAACTTTTGCCATTTTCTGGCCTGTAAAATCGTTCATGATTAACGAATTACATGACAAATGTGTCCCTCCATTTAATTTGAAAATCCTGATGTGGCCCCTGAGCCAAAAAGTTTGCCCTCCCCTGATTTAAATATCATGATTTTTACATGTTCTCCAACGATTACACTATAAACCTAGTCTTTTATGCCAGAGCACATCGGAGGCGATCAATGGTCATAGCCAACCATTACACAGCGAATAGGAAAGGTCTATCCCCAACCCATACAACCAATGACCGTGAACCAAGACAACCTCATTAGGGGCATACACAGCAGCTGTGGGGCCCATCAGTAACAGGCATCATATTCTGTCTATTGTCCTTTGTTCTATGTTAGTCAGCACCATCATACATTGTGTCAAATGTAAATCGAATAGATTTCATCTATTCCAACAACAGGTTGACAGGTTGACAATGTTTCACACCGTTTACGCTTTCCTAATAACACCCGGCAGGTTGGGATAAACCAAGAAGCCGGAGGAAGACCCTGTGTGGTCAAGACATCGAGACACTGCTGGATGGAGAGGAGCTTTTTGAAGCGGTGGAGAATGATCCGGTTTATCTGGAGGTATAATCACCCTGTCACATTCCTTACATGATGCACTTTTCACTCAAAACCCAATAGGGAATAGGTTGTAAGGTCTTAATTAAGGTAAAGGACGCATGAGCGACCATATACAAGTGATTATTATACATAATATGAATTATGAATATGCTATGGGGCCTTATTTCAAACCCACAGATATTGAACAGGTGTGTTTAGGTAAATATCCAAAACAGTTGTACAAATACAAACAATTTAAATTGACAGCCAGTTGTTATTCTAGAGTGCACAATGCTTGAAGATCAGCAGATTCTTTGTGTTATTTTTGTTTTAATGTATTGTTATTTTTTCATATCTTTACAGGTAAAAGTGTACAGTTTGAATATTACATAGTTTATAATTAAAACTTAAGCCCTTATTGTTTTGTCCTAGACTTGTCTGAGTGAGCAGCAGAGGGAGGCATTAAACAAATACAGACAGTGTGTTGCTGAGAGAAGAGAGACGGCACTGCTGGAACGCATTCGTCAGGCTCTGGAGACCGAGGGCTGCCCTGAAAGAAAAGTCTTCCCCATCTGGAAGCTTTGTGTGGCTGACTCCAGAGCCCATCCTTGCAAGAATGGTATTGTTAGATTCCGGTCCAAAACCAAATGAAGAGCCATTCAAGTCAGGGGAGATTCCTTCTTTATTGCATGAGTCCATCAATGTTAACCTTCCACAGTCTTGTGTTCTCACATGTTGTCCTCCTGGCAATCTCCATAGATTACAAAGTTAAACATTTAATGCCAGAATACATAGGTGTGTCAAAGGTAATAGCCAATCAGTACACATGGCCTATCCCACAACAAACCCCAGATGGCCTGTTCCTGTCCATATAATCAATGACAGTCACATGGACAACCCCCTTAGGAGGCATGGAGAGGGGGTGTGTGGCCCATCTGTAACAGGCACCACACCCTGTTCATTAATCAGCACTATCGTACATTGTGTCAAACTTAAACCATTTACTTTCCAAATTCCATTAGTGTGGTCCCCAACCACAGCTTTGAAAGATGAGAAACTACAGAAGCAAATTGGAGGAGACAAAGTTGAAAATTCAAGGAGTTGAAAGTTCAAGGTCTCTTGACAGTGTAGTGACGTAATGGTCGCGGCAAGACTAGAGAGGGTTGCCAACCCATTTTTGCTTTGACTAACATAAATTTCTAGAGCCTTTTGTTGTGACAAATGCCAGTGTTAGCTTTCCTATTGGGCTAAATTAGCATTGTTAACAGTGGTGTTTGTTACTGGACCACTTTGTCTTTGAGTCCTTGGTTTTTCACAGAACATTACCCTTTGCTTTCCCCCAGTGTACATGTTGAGTATCTGGAACCCCTCCCAGGATTTACAATCTTTGCTGAAGGAGGGTTGCCGATACAAGGCCTACCAACTCTCTACATCTGAGGGCAAGAAGCAAGCTTGTAACACCACCATCCAATTTACCGCCAATAGGAAAACTCAGTTCCAGTACATACAGGTAACACTACTACGAAAACCGCACAGGTGTGTTTTAGTTGTAATATGGTTTGGCAATATAAGGTTTGGTAATAAAAGTACACATTAAGGGTTGGTGGTGTAGGGCCCATATGTCATGGCTAACAGTTGTTTTTTTTTGCCTGGATTTAGCACTTTGCCATATTATACTGGCAATATACCAGAAATCCTGGAGATGCCTTATTGCAATTTTGTCATACATCATAGCTTTTGGCCAGAAAGCATTCAAGATTCAAACCTCACAGTTTACAATCCAAAATCAGAGGGCTGGACGACAATGTGAATTACCTGCATTTTAGATATTTAATAGATGCTCTAATCCCAAACAAATTAGAGGTGCAGGTTAATCCATTCTTCAAGGATTAATCTAGTAACGTTTAGTTACTGGTCAGATGCTCTTACTGCTGAGATATTCTTGCCCCCACCTGCCGTTATCCATTTGCCATAAGAGGGCAAAAAAAACATTACACAGAAAGAACTAACTGATGGTGGTTTGGACAAGCGATATTAAATTCCTTTTCTAGAGAGCCTTCTGGTTCTCTGGCTACAAACATCAGTAGCCACACCCATCAGCCATATCATTATGACCAACTGCCCAATATTGTCTTGGTCCCCCTTTTGCATCCAAAACAGCAGTGACTTGTCGAGGCAAAGACTCCACTAGACTTCTGAAGGTGTGATATGTGGTGTGGTATCTCGCACCAAGACTTTTTAGCAGCAGATCCTTTTTTGTTGTTGTTTGTCCAGCACATTCCACAGATGCTCAATTGGATTGCAATTTGGAGGCCAAGTCAACACCTTGAACTTGTTGTGTTCTTTCTTGAACCATTTTTGGTTTGCTTACCAGGAGAAGCTTGTAAGTGCCACACACACCCCCAGCCATCCATGTGATGTAAAATAAATTGTAGCCAGAAGTATTATAGCTTGCTAATAGGATTATTTTGACGAGTGGATTCAAACTCCCATGGAAAATAAAATTAAACAATTGAAATTACAGGCTGTTCCAAATTGCTTGTATTTCATCACGGCAAGTCATGTGACTCAGTGTGTATGACCCCCACATGACAACGTCCCAACCTGATGACACTGGATGATTATGGTCTTGGGGGATCTCCTCCCAGACCTGGATCAGGGCATCAGTGAGCTCCAGGACAGTCTGTGGCGTTACTTGGCGGAATCAAATGCATCGATAAATAGCGTCTGGTGTAGCTCGCTGGAGGTCATTATGGAAGTGTCCTCATGTTCCTCCACGCACAAAGGAGCAGATAACGCTCCTTCTGATGGGTTGATGCCCTTCTGCGGCCCTTCTTGCTTTTGAGACTGTACTAAAAGACCCAGAAAAACCCTTCTTGCAATGGCACATGAATATGCCATCCTGGAGGAGCTGGACTATCTGTGCAACCTGAATGGGCTGCAGGTACTGCCTCATGCTACCAGTAGTGACAAGGACACTAGCAAACACAACACAAGAATCAGTGAGGAAGGATAAGAAGAAAGCATTTGTCTATGGCCACCACCTGCAAAACCATTCCCTTTTTCTTGTTTTGCTTTTGCCTCTCCAGTGCACCTTTTGTGACTTTCATTTGAACCAAAATCGATGACATTAATTCATAATCACTTATTCTTCCTAACTAGACAGATTGATATATTGCTATATTGTGATGATTATATTTCATCAATTTTTTTAGCACTTTTTTTTTGCTAGATTTATGTTCCGTCTGCCCAGACTAACTGCAGAATTCAGTAAACAGAAAGGCAGGGCTTCAAGGTTTAATTTCCAGACAGACCATGCTGGATTCACAGGTTAGCTGGTTTAATAAGATCAAAGTGTCCTGTTCTACACAGTACTGTGCATTCATGTCTTTAATTATTCGTAAAAAACGCCTAATACCGGTTTATTGTTCAGTAGCATATGGTTCGAGACATGGACTTGCGTGCACAACTTAAATTGGACACCCACTTTTTTGGTACTAACTGAGTTGGCACTTGATTTGAGATCAGTTGTCTCATGCTGTTATATTTTTCTCTACCTCCCAGGCTTCTGCAGAGTGGTTATGTGAGCGTTTTCAGGCCAGAGAGGCGGTTGCTTTCCGTGTTCTCCTGAACCCGGGAATTCAACCACTGTGTAGTGAGGTGGACTTGGTGGGCTACATCATCTTGATCACAGAAAGACAAGGTACACATTTAGCATAACTTTAAATAAATATGAATGAATGACATTAATCATTTTCCACTAGGTAACAATGCTTTTGTTACCTAGTGAAAACTTGCTTGCTAAATGTCCTCACTTTGATTATTGAACAATTTCTATTAATCTAACAATTACTTTTGAAAACAGTCATAGTTTATTGTTGAACGTTTTTTAACTGCATGGTGTAATAGTTTCAGCTGACCTGAAAAAGTTTAATTTTATTATCTAGTTTCGAGCTGGTCTGCCCACTAAATAAATGAATGTATAAAATTGGTAATAATTACAAGATTAAACTATTCATCATTTTCATGGTTTAACTGTTAAAGAAAGCTGATGAATGACTAAAATGATGAATTACTTTTTCTTCTGAAGTTGATAGCAATTTTATTCTTCTATGTTTAGGTTAAAATATGGTTAGAATTGGGATCGGGGCCTCCCAAGTGACGTGGTGGTCTACCCACTTGCCTTGCAAGTGACATTCAATGTAACGAGTAGGGTAGTCTTACTGGTTGGTTCACAGGCTTCTTGTGTGTCACTGCTAGTAAGTATGGAAGCATATAGTTACCGTATTTTCCGCACTATAAGGCGCACTTAAAAGCCTTTAATTTTCAAAGAAAACGACAGTGCGCCTTATAATCCGGAGCGCCTTATATATGGATTCATATATGGATAAATCAGTCTCAACTGTGATCCGAGCTTTCACGAAGGCAGGAATAATCTCTGAACTGCCAGGCAACAGCAGCAAAAACTGACTCGGATAATGACGAGAGGAAGCGGGGCAGGTTGGATGCCGTAGTCGCCCAATTGTTCAATTCGGACACTGAAGAAGAAGAATTCGAGGGATTCGTGGACGGGGAATGAACTGAAAAAATTTAGCTTTACGTTTTATATGTAACTGAACAATGTTGAGTATGCACTAACGTTTGATTTAGTGGTATCAGACTGTTTCTTTTACTACGTGTTTACTGAATTAGGGAAAAGTTCCTCTCCATGTTTGGGAGAAGAGTGAGCAAGGCTGGGAGATAATGTTAATATGCACATTAACGTTTGAACAACGTTACCATGGGAGTGAACGTAGTGGTCAGAACGCTTAATAAAGTTTGACTTTATCTTGACTTTTGTTGACATTCCCTTTAGCACATCTAGTGGATGCTAAACGCAAACCCAGTCAAACGTTTGACTGCAATATCTTATGCGCCTTATAATCCGGTGCGCCCTGTATATGAAAAAAAATCTAAAATTGGTAATTCATTGAAGGTGCGCCTTATAATCCGGTGCGCCTTATAGTGTGGAAAATACGGTACCTTAATTCAAATGTTAATGCAATCCCATGTTGCGTTTTCATTTTTCAATTTTGCCTGCATCAATTCATTCAATCTGAGAATTAGAATGCAATCGGAACATTTGCATTGGAATGTTCATGTTAATTAAAAGCCATTTGGCATTTCATTTTCAAAGTCATGCCTCGCTTTGTGGTTAACAATATTCAAATGATAATTAAAATGTTAAAAGTGAGAAACAGCGCCACTTATTGCAATTGAATTTCCATGCTCTAACGCTGTTTTCCACACTTAATGAAAATGACATTGCAATGCAAATGTCCCAGTCAGTCATTTTGTGAAGGCTGATACTGTTTATAGGTAGGCTACAATCATAGATGTATGGGCACAATGGGAACTGCATGGTTAGTGCAGATAATGTTGGATTTCGTAGATCATATTGAAAGCCATTTGATTTCCAGGTCAGATGCTCATAACAGAATCAAAATGTATGTAGCTGAATTTTCTGCAGTCACTAATAATGATATTGACCCGTTAGTGTTGGTGAATTTAAGGGTGAGGCATGACTTAAAAACAAAATTACTCAACACTAACATTGACAGTGAATGTGCATACCAGTAAATTAAATTGACTGAAATAATGCAGGCAAAAGTGTAAAATGAAAATGCAGTGTGGGATAGGAATTAAGTTAACTATAGGTCATAAGTGAGTAGGCAGACCTAGTAAACATAACACTTAACGGTTAGTGTCCACTAGGCCATGTTGCACAGTGATATTTTTGTCACCAATTAATTTTCAATTGAGTCATGTGATGGTGTGCGCAGTGCTTTGAAAGCACTGAAAAATAGAGCCACTATATCGTACAAATAGTAGATTAATTTTGCTTACTAGAGATTGACAATCAGAAATGAAATGTTGGTTCCCTTTACATTAGTTGGGAATACTACTGATAAGCGGGAAGACATTTTATTTGATATTATAACACTACGTCGTCATCAAATACACAAACATTACCGGCAGCTTGTTTTATGACACTTACTAGTAGTACAGCAGCTATATCTTATATAGTCTATGAATGGTTTCTCCCTCTTCCCAACATGGTATGCGGTCATAAATGCTTTTTCAATTTGTCTCCACCTCATTCTTATGGAGCAGTTTGTCATTTCAGCCACAAGGTGGTCTGCATCCCAGTTGGCCACAGTATACACCGCATGCTGCAGGGATATAAGAGCATGTTTTCGCTAGTTGTTTGTTCTCTCTTAAAATTATCCTGTCTTATCGGCTTTCGTCAGGAACGCAACAACATGTATAGGAACAGTTCTTTCCACTTTTTCCCCTTATTTTTCTTAAAATTTCTTTCATGATGTCAACAAAGAGGTACTAGTTTAAAATACATCCACAGGTACACGTCCAATTGACTCAAACTATGTATCTAAAGCCATGACATACTTTTCTGGAATTTTCCAAGCTGTTTAACAGCACAGTCAACTTAGCGTAGATAAACAGCTCAAGATGCAATAAAGGCCTATCTGTAGGCCTACGCTGTTGCCCCAGAAATTTGTGGTTGACAGCTCACGCTATTGTCAAGCACTGACTATGGATTGTTTTGAGGCAGTGTAAAAAAATCATTTATGGCGTTAACCATTTTAAATTCATGTTAACAGTCCTAACAAACACATAATTATGATATTTCTGTTTTGTAGATAATATAATTTCATAATAACAAAAGAAATTAAAATAGTGTTGTAAATTATTCCAAATGAATAGATGCTCCAGTGATCCCAAACTTTGGAACAGTTCTGTATTAATTTGCATATAAACAGACAATACCAATTGCTGGGCAATTGGTGAATCCCTAATTTCAAGTAAAAGAAACCCAATAAGTTATTTAAATTCAGTCTTGGGTCAAATGTGTAGGCTAATGGGCTAAAACCGAACTAACACTATTGCTATTCAAAATAAAGACACACAGCAAATATTTAAACACAACACTGCTTTGTGTTGTGTTAAACTCAATCAGGCCGTATACAGTACATAATGTCACACAAGGTCCAGCTTTTTAGCCAAGCTATGGATATGTCTAACATTGTTGCCAAAGCCGTGGCCAAAAGTATTGATTTACACAGTTTGCTGCTGCAGTATTTGTAAAAAAAAATTTGTCAGATGTTACTGTGGTATACTGCCCTACAAAGCCTAACCGTCGTAACTACGCCTAGAGTGAAACTGAGAAAAATTGCTTTAAAGTTTTTGGATTGTCCAGCCTATTGTGTTGTAGGTTGATGAGTGGAAATACAGTTAAAAACTTATGAAGTACTAAGTCTTCAATAGGTTATTTTATGCATAATATTTCTCCACAATTATTTTTGCTATGACCCCAAAAAAATCCCTAACCCTTAGAAAAGTTTATATTCATTATTTCATATAAACATCGTCTTCACCCTCATGTTTATTCAATAAAATAAATGAGTACATGCACACTGAGTTGTTTTAACACTAGAAGCGCCAGAGCGGGCAAATTTTACCCAGTGAAGAGTGAAAGAAATATCTTTGCTCTCGATCAAATTCCAGGACCATGCTTTTTTGACTTTTCCTAAATATGTGTGTTTTATCACCCAGTAATTTTAAATTCGTTCGGCCATTTTTCAATGCGCGTTCGGCCATTTTTATTTCTGCATTCCATGATTGCAATTCTCTTTTCTATCAGCAGATGTCGCAAGGGCTCCCGTATACGAGTCTTCTGTTATTTAGAAAAAATTAACATTTAAAGTGTATAAATATATAGATCAGTGGTATTCAATTAAAATGTAGAAAGGTCCAGTTAGACCAAATTACTTCAAGAAAAGGTCAGGAACTTCTTATTTGTGTTATGATTCAGTGCCATACATATTGAAGTAGTCTAGTAGTTGTATGTATGTATGTAGAAAGCAACGGTTTATTTCATTTGACTCTCAAGTAAAATAAAGTGTACAATTTAATTATAATAATACATATATCTGCAAGCAGCAATTTGGGTTACTCCAAAACATTGGGGACAATTCGAAAATTGACAGACGTGTACCGCACGCATACACAAAATGCGGAAGTGTAAAAGCACATTTTAAGTTGCTGCAGACAGAGGGAGTAGAACCAAGAACCCTAAATTCACAATCGGTTCACTCTAACCACTGCCCCACCAGTGAAGTTGATAATTTGACTATTTCGGAATGTTTAGTATTCTTTTAATTGAAAATATACATGACGGAGTGACCCTAATAATAAAACCTACAATTACAATAGGATTACTCCTGACGGAATAACCCTAATAATATTACATATGAAAATAGTGTTTTTAAAGTGTTTGATTGACACAGACATCAGGACAAATGTTAGAAAATACACAGAAGCGGGAGCTGAGCAAAATTATGCAGGAAAGTTAAAATTGACAGATGCCGAACTAAAAGCATTCGTGGATCTTATTTATTTGAGATTTGCTACTGGCGGTAAAAGCATGAAACTCTATGATTATTGGTCAACTGAAATGAAAATCAAAAATTCTCTGATATCTGCACTTTGATGACAGGACCACAAGGACTGCCCGTCTTGTGAATGATACATTTGCGATGATATCGGAGGTATTCGATACATTTGTGAAATACAGTGCAGTGAGAACATAACTGTAGTAGATGAACAAGGCGCGGTGTCACTTTACACAATACATGGCCAATTTACCGGTAACATTTTGCATTGAATTCTGAATAGCCGTTCAACAAAAAACATGTTGAATGCACAACGCAATTTATGGAGAAATTAAAGTAGTGGACAATGTTGTTATGCGACAGCGAAATGGAGATGTAAAGTCAGCGTTCAATGTTCAGGGAACAAAACTTGTGAGCTCTGCCAGACGTGTTAGCGACTTGAATTAAGACCAAATCTATCTCCTTGACATTGCCAGTTCAGTTGCCAAATATGTTATATTATGCTTGGTATTCTCAGCGACTTTTGTTCCCTGTTTTTATGTTTGTTTCCAGTGCAGTGAGAACATAACTGTAAATTAATAACTTTTCCCCATCAACGCAAATTCTGTGTTGCGTTACACAATAAATGGCCAATAAACCGGACACATTTGGCATTAAATTCTGGGTAGCCGCAAACAAAATATATGTTGAACGCACAACCCTATTTATGGAAATATGAATGTAGGCTGGCTGGTCAGCGGTTAGGGGACAATATTGTTATGTGTTTGCGAAAAGGAAATGTAAAGTCAGCGTTCAATGTTCAGGGAACCAAACTTGTGAGCTCTGCCAGACATGTTAGCGATTTGACTTGAGACCAAATCAATTGATTCGCGATGCGGTCTTTATGTGGGGGGTGGGAGCATTCTTTACTATTTGAAACAAAGAAACTATGAGCACAATGCAATTCCCTAAGACTAACATATTACAGTATCCACAAATTACACACACCCATTCGATTGCTCATTTTTATATCAGGTGATTTTACACGAATATTTCAAACATTGTAATTTTAATAGCTCCTCCTTGTCCTGTCTATGGTGTAGTAGGGAGATGATTGAAAATGAAGGTTACGCTATTATGTAAAACGCATTATATAGATTTAATAATGCGTTCTTTTCTCCGCCACATTTTAGTGTACAATATTATAATAACACATATAGCTGGAAGCAGCAATTTGGGTTTACTGCAAAAAATGAGGACAATTGGAAAATTCCAGAAAGAGAAAAGGAAATTTTAAGTAGTTGCAGACACGAGGAATCGAACCATGAACCCAGGGCTTACTATCAGTACACCCAAACCACTGCACCACCGGAAAGTTATTGACACAACCATTTTGGAATGTTTGGTATTTACCTAATTCAAAATATACAAGAAAGAGGTTTAGAATTATGTTCTTACTTTGTTCTTTTAAATGTCACTTGTTTTATTTTGTGATTTTGGGGTTTTGTGAGCAGGTCGATTTATTGTGAAATTTAAAACGTAACACAGACATTGGCCATAGATCGACATTAAGGTGAAGGCGCAAGACAATCTAATCTCCTTGTCATTTTTATATAGTCACTTTATATTTTATTCCTTGCTATTTGTGTAAGTCCATTAATATTTTCAAACTGCAATGTTGAGCGTGATATTATATAGTATAAAACCAAGCCAGACCGGCGTCTTTACACATTGTAGTTACTGCAATCGTTACACCCTTACCTTGAAAATTAATTAATTTCAATTATAAGCAATTACAATTTTTTTTTACATTAACATGGGTGCACTTTTTTATTTTCTTGATGTTAAACATAGTAAAAAATATGCAAGTACAACTTTCTGATTACAACACATACACACGACTGTCCTACCGCACAACTGGGGTGATCAGATCCAACACACACACAGAATGAAATGTTCTTAAGCACTAAGTCTTCTTAACCAGTCTTTTTGACAAAGACCTTCATGTGTAGGCTCGCCTTTTAAACGCATTGATCCCAAAATAAAAATCTGACCTGTGCATAGAATGAACGGCCAACATTTAAATTTGATTGGATTAACAACCCAAGAGCAGAAAATAAGTAGGAAATATTACATTTGCTGTGCACTACAACAATTATATCTTTAAATCATATGTATACAATAACATAGGGTAAAGTTAACATTGGCCCGCTAGGCCACATTAAGATATCAGCCTCAGTTACATTTTACTAACCAAGTGGTCAGCTAACAGAGGCTAATAAACCTAGTCTCTGCACAACAACTATGCGATTCCTATTTTCGCCTTTTAAAATATTTCTTAATTCTTCAGATAGTTATTATAATACTTTAACCGTTCATTATAGCAAAATAAATCTGGTGAGGCTTGCTAAAATGACGTGTCTTCAGAAATGCTGCTAGCAACTTCAACTTCAGAAATTCAGGGGCAGAACATAACTTTTGGAATCCTGATTGGCTGAAACTAATGTAACGTAACCTATTATCATGGCAAGTTTACTATAACTATATTATAATTTAGGCTGGTAAGGAAGAAAAGTCTTGAGCACAATTAAAAGTTTAATAAAGATTAAATTGCAAGGAGAGCCTGGTTTTCTGTTCACCAAGAGGGACAGGGAAGCATCTCTACCTTCAGACAGTACAATCATCGGTACTTATACAGTCCAGGGTGTATACAGTTCTTTATTAACAACACATGTTCACTTGGTTAACTATTATCTATTAGGCTATACGAAAAGGATGTCTGTTCCCCCAGCTTCCCCTCAGAGGAATAAGGTCACCACAGGTGGCCGGTCCAACCTAAATGGCTGAGTTTATCAGAGGGGTAAACAAAAACGGTAATCAAAGTGGCCACGAGAAGGGAACAGATAAACAAATTGCAAACTTATTAACAGACATCTTTGTCATTGCTGACCATTTCAAACACATGACCGCCATTAACTTGAAACCTACCACACAAAGGAACAGATACCCTCTGTGTGTGGCGCTTCTTTACTCAGCACACATTTCTCTTACTTGTGCAGAAACAAATGATTCAGTACCATCATGTAACCTCACTGTGTAACTGGGCTTATACCGTGTATCCTCCATGAATACATCAAATTATTATTATTACCATAACACTATCCTTTTAGATTTCACTGAATGTTTTCTTCGTTATGTGACCAGTGTTACACTTACCTTTGACAAAGTAAGTCCCATGGTCGAAGTCAGTGCCATTTCATTTTCACTGCATAAACAGTACTGTAGCTAGCTGGCATTACTTGCAAACTTCAGATCCGGCAGCCATTTGCATGGCCTCATTCTGGAAAGTTTTTTACGTAAGTTGCTAGGCAACTGACGTTCAGTGTGGCTAACTACCCTTCGGCCAGTGTGGCTATGTTTTTTGCCACAAAAACGAAAATATTTCCTAAACCTTGCAAGAAAACCTTCCTCAAAACAATAGCAACGCAATCAGAAACGAGACGCACATTTTTATACCTACCATGTCTCCGTAGTGCAAGAACTGTAGGAGGAGTTAGGGTGGCTATAATAATAATAAATAAATACATAAATATGTGGGTTGGATTAGATTACATAAAGTGGGGGGCTATTATTAACAATTACATTATGTACATGCATAGAGTCAATATTTGCTGTGTTTTCCCCCTCCTGAGACCTCTGCAATTCACCCTGGCATGCTGTCAATTAACTTCTGGGACATATCTTGACTGATGGTAGCCCATTCTTGGATAGTGAATGCTTGGAGTTTGTCAGAATTTGTTGGTTTTTGTTTGTCCACCCGCCTCTTGAAGATTGACCACAAACTTTCAATGGGCTTATGGTCTGTGGAGTCTCCTGGCCATGGACCCAAAATGTCTATGTTTTGTTAGTTATCACTTTTGCCTTATGGCAAGGTGCTCCATTGTGCTGGAAAAGGCTTTATTTGTCACCAAACTGTTTTTAGATGGTTGGGAGAAGTTGCTCTATGAGAATGTTTTGGTACCATTCTTTATTCATGGCTGTGTTCTTATACAAAAATGTGAGTGAGCCTACTCTTGGCTGAGAAGCAACCCCACGGATGAATGGTCTCAGGATGCTTTACTGTTGGCATGACACTGGACTGATACTAGCACTCACTTTTATGTCTCTGGACAAGCATTTCTTCCGAATGCCCCCAACATCAGCAAGGGGCATCAGCAATTCATCAGAGAAAATGATTTTACACCAGTGCTCAGCAGTCCAATCATTGTACCTTATACAGAATATCAGTCCATAATTTTTTTTCCTGGAGAGAAGTGGCTTATTTGCTGCCCTTATTGACACCAGGCCATCTTCCAAAAGTCTTAGCCTCACTGTGCGTGCAGATGCACTCACACCTGCCTGCTGCCATTCCTAAGCAAGCTATGCACTGGTGGTGCCTTGATCCTGCAGCTGAATCAACCTTAGGAGACGGTATTGGCGTTTGCTGGACTTTCTTGGGTGCCCTGAAGCCTTCTTCACAATAATTGAACCTCTCTCATTGAAGTGCTTGATGATCCCATGAATAGTAAATTTAGGTGCAATGTTGCCAGCAGCAATATCCTTGCCTGTGAAGCCCTTTGTGCAACGCAATGATGACTGCACACGTTTCCTTGCAGGTAACCAGGGTTGAGAGGAAGAACAATGGTTTCAAACCCCACCTTCCTTTTAAAGCCTCCAGACTGTTATCCTAACTCAATCAGCATGACAGTGATCTCCAGATCCTTGTCAACACTCACCTGTGTTAACGAGAGGATCACTGACATGATGTCAGCTGGTTCTTTTGTGGCAGGGCTGAAATGCAGTGGAAATGTTTTTGGGGGATTAAGTGCATTTTCAAGGCAAAGAGGGACATTGCAATTGATTGAGAGTCGTCTGATTTCTTCGTGATATTCTGGTGTATATACAAATTGCCATCATAAAAACTGAGGCAGCAAACTTTGTGAAAATAAAGTCTGTGCTGTGTTTGCAGATCACTCTCCAGTAGTATATCTAGTGGATGACCGGCTGGACTTTGTTAAGGTACGCTGCTTCAGCAGTCTGGCCCAGCAGGGCTTGGAGGAGCTGGTAAAGCCTCGGGCCTTGGTAGCCCTGAGTAACCTTCAGCTCCTTGCCCAGCACCCTGCTCTCTGCAGCTCCATCCCAAGCCTGTATGCCGGAGAGCTGGCCATGTTCTCCAACAATCCTAAGGAGCCACATTTAAAGGAGGCAGCTGCTAAACTCAGGAACTCTGTACAGGTACCTGAAGATTGAGTATGTCGAATGTTTCATAATGCCTTAATCCAACCGACAATGGGATAGCAATCATAAAGCTGAAATATAGGAAAATGCTTGTGTATGCTTTTGAGTTTAAAATGTAATGACAGGAAATTAAGGCTTTCTGAAATATATAGGGCTTTCTTCAAATTTGGCCATTATATCAGGACTTTAAACTCACTGTGCAGTGGAGACACCTGGTGGTCAGAAACAAATATACCTTATAGCTTGTTAGATACTCATTTCCCACTTCATGTTTTGGATTGACCTCTCTCAAGCAAAGTTTGATTATAGTTGAGATTAATTCCCTTGTCTGTCCGAATTGTTTTTTTACTTCCAAATTCCCAAATAATATTTGCATTCAGGGTATATGCCTATTAATATTTTAAGTCTGCTTAATCATAAACTATATAAACTGAGACTGGATTCAACTGATTATGTGAGATAATTTTGGAACTACCAACCTTACGTACTTTGGTTACATTTAGGTGCGTTATTTGCAAATGTAAAAAATAATCTTTCAAATGAACGCAGACAAAACCGCTTGCTCAAAAAGAAAGCCTAAGACTGGTTGGAAAGAGTGTTAGGAAAGCGCTACATCTTTAAAAGCAGCAGTTTTTAAACCATCTCAATTAGTTTTGTTAAGTCCAAAGTTTTGATTTAAGGATATTTGAAACCAGTGTGGTTTGATGTAAATTCTATGTGTGTTGTAAATAGGAACAGGAAGATTTCTTCAGGATCGCAGAGAAGACGTTATCTACATTAGGCCATGTTCCGTTTCTTGCTCTGCCACCAAGAACTCCTGGGTTGAAAGTGGATGCCAAACTAGATAAAATGACCAAAGTGAGTAATAAAAAATCAACCATGTAAAATGCCAAAATGAAACCCCCATTATATAAATCAAGGCACCATTACATTTTATGTCAAACCACACGGGTACATAAAAATAATGATGTTGTTTTCCAGATTACACCCCAGCAGTCGGCACCAAACGCTGGCCCCTTCACAGGGGGGAACAGGGGTGTCCGAAATTCACCTGGGAGAGATAACAAAGACCAAAAAACCCTGAAAAGGAAAGTGGGTCAGGACCACTTGTGCATGCCCACTCCCCCTCCATTCTGCCCCCTGGGCACCATGGCCTTTCCCTCGCCACGCAATAGCAAAACCTTTAACCCCCCCCGCAGAGCCGAAACCCCCCGGATCCCAAAGACACCACAGGTCCCAGCTCTTCAGTCTGTCCTTAAACCTTTAGAGGATGAGTGGGTGGATGATGAAGAGCTGGCCATGATTGACACTCAGACCATGCACGATGGCATAGGGATAGACATGTGACAGAAAGAGAGCATACTGGCCTACTTTGAAGGTTTCAACGCACAACACTTACTTTAAGCCAAAATGTTTCATTGTAAATTAGTCTTGAAAGTTAGTGCCTTGTGTCAAAGTGTACTACAGTACATAAAGGTTGCAGTTGTTGCAAGGTTGCGTTTTTACTGTAAAAAAGAAGTGAAGAAAAAAGTTAACATATATGGAGTTGAGTTCCCAACATCAAGCTGATTCAAGTTAGTTTTTGGTCTTATTACTAATGTGGTAATGGGTAGATGCAAGTAAAAACAATAAAGCTTTAGCTTAGTCTGTCATGAAACCTGTTTGAAGAAAAATTGTATTGTAACATATATAATTGGGATGTTTATTTCACTGGTAAAAATATCCACAGGAAAGTATCATTAAATTGACATGCTCATAAACATTCAAGCAAACTAAAATCTTGGAAGTGCTTTTTGCTGTCTTAGAACTGCTATAAGAGTGCAAACCCTGTAGTTGTGTGTTGGCTTGGCATTCTGGCTTGTAAGGAAACGTTTACAGATACAGGCAAATTTCTTCTATGCAAGATTTAGTGCATCTTGTCTTTTCAGACAAAAGTAGTGACACCAACAATAAGTCCAACAAACTGCATAGAAATTTATAGTTTTCTTGAAAAATGTTGCGATATGCTACTCCTGTGTCTAAAATCGCTTTTGAATTGACAAACTATGTACATGCAAATATACATTAAATGATTGTCCTCATGTTAGCTTTTGTCTCTAAAATGTACGTGCTTGTTTATTTATTTTATGTTATACTGTAATAATTAGTGTTTTGTGTAATTTACCTGTTTTTACTAGTGTTATCAAACACCCACAACAGCAGGTGGCAGTGCAGCGCAAATTGGCTCACTTCCGTAAACAAACACCCAGCAAGCTAATTCAAAATGTTTAACATGTAATGCTTTATTCGATTAGGCCTACTTCATGGTAAGTATCGAACTGATTAATTGATGGTAAGTAGCGAACTAATTAATAAATGCATGGCTTTTGAAGATCACGTTGACTTGCCAGTTGGATAGTACAGTTGACTATTAGCGATTTTCTTAACACCTTATTTAGCTAGCCAACTCCTTTACGTTGATTAGCTATCTATGTTATTTGATGCGTTTTGGGTTAGAGTTTGCTGCTTTATAGAAGCGCTAATATTGCTTCCTTAAATAGCGCAATTTCTGCCATTTGCAGATTTAGCTTCACTGGCTAGTTAGCGACCAGGTATTAGGTAAATCAAACTCAACTTCGTGGTACGTTTTATAGCGTTATGACTCAAGTGTTTTCACCCACTATATAGATGTCGCATGGAAATCCCAGCTCTGCAACGTCTCCCACGGTAACAAATGGAAAATTGCTAGTGTGTTCAAAAGTGGAAATAAATCGGGCCTCTGCAACAGGACAAGTGCTGCCAGTGAGAATTAATGGAGGTTCAAACGTAAGAGACAGACAGCCACTTATCAAAAAGCTGGGTACCAGCAGCACTGTCTTTATTGGACCTGTATGTCGTCCTCCTTTGGCAGTTGAGAGACCTACCAAACCCCACAAAATAAAGAAACTTCCCAAACCTAATATTGAAGAGACATTGAATACATTCTACAAAGAGCTTGAGGAGATTGAGCCAAAAGACGACGCTAATGGAAACACTGCTGTAAGCCCTCACAACCCACAAACAACGAAAGATGGATCCAACGCAAGTCATAACTGGTCAAAACCTAACCACGTGCCTCGCCCACACTGGTATGACAAACCATACCAACCCAGGAGACCAATTACCACAGGGCCTAACTATGGTCCAGACTCATATGGACCCTATTTCCAACCCCAAGAAAATCACTGGCAACCTCCCCCAACTTTCCACAATCAGCCATACTCCATGTTCCTTAGCCCCCCCCCTTGCCTTCCGCCACCACCTCCAATCCCTGGACTCCCGCCACCACCACCTGGAGACCATCAATATCACCCCAAACAATATTGTTCCCAGCCAGTCCCACCTTCCCACAAATACCCTGCCTCTGATGGGTACACAAAGTCCAACTTGGGTGACCGTGGCTTTCCAATATACAACTCTAAGCAAGATGGAGAGAGCTACGGTTGGTGTGAAGCCTGGAATGATCAGCAGGGTTATCACCAGCAAAGTTCTTCTAAATGGCATCAGAGGTTGGACTGGGGACCTGAGCAAGAAAATAAGAACCAGCAACCTGAAGGTACAACCTGTAACTTTGAGTCTTCGCTGGTTCTTATTCTGATGAGGGGAGCCCCTGGATCTGGGAAATCAACTCGGGCTAGGTAAGTTTGGATCGGGGACTAACTGTTGGGTAACAAAAACTGGTCTGTAGCACATGTATAAATTGTTAATAATACAATTGCAGTTGACAATATAGTTGCCATTATGTGAATGCAATTTTTTAAGCAATTGCGTTAGTAGTTTTCATTGCACTTTCGTTTTAAAGGATTATTTGTGAGACATTGTTTGTTACCCTAGGGAGTTGCTGTCAACAGGCTTCAGTGGGCTCGTTCTTAGTGCAGATGATTACTTCTCCAAAGAGAATGGCTACCTCTATGACCCCAGTTTGCTGGAAAAAGCCCACAGTTGGAATCAAATGAGGGGTAGGCTGGTGTCTTTACAAATTTAAGTTGGTTCAATGTTTTGGGTAAGCTAGTGACAAAGGATATTTTGTGATGACAATTGCTAATTGTGTTTATTGTTTTAAAATACTGTCCCTTGAAAAAGTATTGCAACTAAAAATGTTTTACTAAAATAGAAAAGGTACATTGAAATGTTTTGTTTGATAATTTATTCAAATGCACTGACCCTCAAAATAACACATTTTAAGTTGACATTGTTTTTAGTTGGAGAAATAAAAATGTAAATATGTTGCTTGTATAAGTATTCAACACCTGACATGTGTTAGCAATTTGTTTCATTTGTTAATACAAATGAAACAAATTGCCCTAGCAAGGATAGTTACCTTACCATTGGTCTTAAACTGTGAATTTTCTAAGTTGCTGTTACATGTTCTGGCTAAAACCACGTTGTTGATGGATCATTGGTCAGCCTATGAATCTGAAAGGAAAGGTTCAGTGGCCAGGAGTGGAATAATGGTGCACTCATTGACCTTATCAAGAGCTCTGCATAAAAACTGTATTCTAGGGTGGCCAAAAGAAAACATGGAGGGCATCCCAAAAAGTACCATGTGAAATAATGACTGACATTACGATGTGGGACTGTATGTGGCACAGACCTAATACTGTCCATGACTCAAGACATCCTCCCTACCATGAATTATGATGGTGGCAGGATCAGGCTTTTGGCATGCTTCTCATCTGAAGGGACTGGGCATCTTGTTAAAATCAAGGGTGGATAGAGCAAAATACAGGGAAATAATGCAAGAGAACCTAAAGCTTGCGAGAAAATTCACCTTTCAGCACTGAAATGATTTTAATAACAATGCCAAAGTTATATTGAGTGGCTAAAGAAGAAAAAGCTGAATGTCCTACAGTGGCTCAGTCAAAGTTATCTCAAAGACATTTAGAATCTGTAGCACTATTTAAAAATTGTGTAGGGATCAAACACCTCCATAGGTAGTATATTTCAGTTCTGTGTTTATTTTCCTAATTTTACCCAACATTAAGACAATGTCAACATATAATAATTCATTTTGAGAGTTGGTGTTTTATAAGAAAATATAAAACGTACAAAAATGTATATATACCATTTGTGTGCCAATAAAATATAAGAATTGAACATGGGTTTATGAATAATCTTGCAAGACGCTGTATACTTTCAGGTATTCTCTGAACAGGTAGATTATTTCTTAATTTCAGTTTGGTCAATGACAATGTGTGAAGATACAGTACCAGTCAAAAGTTTGTACGCAACTACTCATACAACCAAGAAATACACTTGAATTAGTTTCTGTCCAAACTTTAAGCTGGTACTGTATATTATTGCTATAATTAACTGGGCAACATCATTTTAAACAGTTAAAGTAACATTTCAGTAACTTCATATTTCCGGTAATCAGCATTGTTGATTTAAACCTCACAGTTTTAAATTCACAGGTGTGTGGCATATGGCAAGTATACTACGGTTAAGTGTTGGTGCTAAAATGCCACATTGCATTGTGGAATACCTGGATACTGCACTTAGCTGTGGTATATTATTCTGAGATTACTTTTGCTATTATAAATTAGTTGCCAACAGCTTTAGCCAGAGTAAATTAACCATATACCACACCCCCTCTTTCCTTTTTGCATAAATATACCACAGCTTTCAACCAGTTAGCATCCAGAATCCACTACTTTATTCATTTATAATAAATAAAATGCTGCCTCAATGTTTTTTTTTTTCCAGCCAAGGAAGCAATGTACAAATGCTGTTCTCCAGTCATTATTGATAACACAAACATGCAAGCCTGGGAAATGAAGCCATACGTAAAACTGGTACGTTTCTATCCTGATTAGATAAAAATGTTCAGTGCTGAAGAAAATCATGCCATTTGAAGTTCACTTGATGAATTCTCTCTTGTGCTTATCATGCAGGCCTTGGAAACTGGATACAGTATTAATTTTCATGAGCCTCACACCAGCTGGAAATTTGATCCCATCGAGTTAGAGAAGTAAGTCTCTCCATGATTTTCTGCATTATTAAAAACTATTTTTAAGCACTATGTCAGGCCCTTGTAATGCACTTGGAGAAAACATCATTATAAAATGTTTGTAGTATGCATTGTCTTATATTGTTTGCATGATGAAACATTATAGCTTATTTCAAAACATTCCAAAACACCCATGTCTTTTTCTTGCAGGAGAAACAAGCACGGTGTACTCAGGAAGAAGATTGGACAAATGCTGGAGCGTTTTGAGCTGCCCATGTCCGTGGATATTGTGATGAACTCACAGGAGCCTATTAGACCCACAAGAAATTATTTTCAGTAGCAGCCAAACAGAAGGACCAACTAATCAGAATCTTCTATTGTGTTTTTATTAGTATGTTGCATATTACCATACCAAACTTTATTCAATTAAACAAAATGCTTTCAAAACATGTTGCCTTGGAAAAACACCTATACCAAAATGTATGACTCAGAGTTCTAATACTGTTTTGTTTTTTAAATGAAACACTACCAGCATTTTAAAGGCTTATAACTTAGATTTTTATTTGAAGAATGTAAAATGTTATTATAATAACATTTTCAGTGGGTCTACGTAATATTTTCTATGGATGTGATGTGTAGATTGAGTTGTACGTTTTTGTCATTAAACAATTTTTTAAATGGGTGTTTTTCATATTTTTGGGGTGTAAACAATTAGGAAAATGTTATGTAAAACGAGGTGTTTGACTTTACTTACGTATCTGCTGGGTCCACTACTAAAAGTCCAGTTAAGATTTTTGTCATTTGGCACAACTGGCAACGCTGGATTGGTGCAGCAATGGACAAATTGGCGCCATCTTGAAGCCTAGAGGAGGATCACAGTGCATGAGGGAAAGACGATTGGCTACAATTCATCAAATAAGGTAGTATTTAATAAAAACAAGATTACAAATGTGAGTATTGTAGTTCTACAAACCATAACATCGATTTATTTTAGTTCAGTGATTGTCCGTTTATTTAAATTGGTAACGTTAGCAAGGTAGCTATGATTTGTAGGACTGATTTGCACTTCATCAGATTGCGGTGGTTTGCTACTCGCGCTGGTCAGCCAGAGATGGCTATTACTAAAAGTAGCGGCCGGTTTGACTGCAGTGTTTTTGAAACGCTTGGTTTTCGGACAGCTTGGTTCATCGCTGTGCACCATGTATTTGTCTGGCTGTAACTAACTAGTATAATATACTTGAAGATCATGGTCTGTAGTATGACAATTCTCTCCAGTTTGCCACCTGCACTATCGGCCTTTTCCTGTGCTGTGGCCAGCCCCGTAAGGTTGAAATCTAGTTAGCCGTCAATGGCTTGTGTGGTTTTGTGGCTAGCTAGTTAGCCAGTTCCTTTGGATCATTTTGTGTACTGGTTTAGTAGATGCATCTGTTACTGAGTTGCGAGTTAAAACGTTCCAGTTTGAAGACTATGGCAGCTCTACTTTAACATGCCAACCCCATTTAAAATAGAGCTATTGCCTACTGTAGTTATTTGAGTGGCCACTGGCTAGTCCCCTCCCTCTTTTGTTGTGGGCGGCTGTACAGTACGGTAACGGAATGTTACTACATTTGAATACGTAATCGGATGCTAAATTATTCCCGAATTTACGTTATGCCACGCAACTTGCAGATAAGTCTTCTGTGTATATACATGTATAATAATAACGCCTCTAGAGTGCAGGGCACCTTTTTGTATTTTTGCTTGCCAAGATTTGCTATGTTCAGTTGTATCGCTGAAGTAGAATTGTGTTCATGGTGAGTTGAATGGTGTTCTTGGTGAGTTGGGCCAGATAGGAAGTACTGGGCCACATAATGCCTCACTAGAAGGCTCGTTACTCTGTTTTGCAATTTAGGTTAGGTTATATATCGTGGAGCTCCCCCCCCCCCCTAGAAGGGCTATGCTCCAAGTGGTTTATCCTGCCGCGCGGCCAATCACTGAAAACTCAAATGCACAATGGCTCAGCCAATCAGGGCACACCAGGCCCTTTGACTCTGAGTGCGTCCTACAACCCACCTCCCTTTTTTCTTCAGCTAAGCTGATTATCACTATTTCTTTTGCACTAGACGATTCTATCGCCGTTGTTTCTTTATCATGGCGTTGTCATTGGACAACTTCATCGCGGCCGGGTGTCGCTGCTCTATCCTGGCAACTACATCGGACCCACACGACTCCTGTGTAGCGTGCCTGGGACCGGATCACGGAGAGAGCGCCTCTCGTTTTTTGGTGAGAGGGTCGCTTTGGAGGATGTCCTCTCCTCATCATCAGATTCTGCTGAGTTGATGAGTGAGGACTCTGACGAAGCTGAGCTCGGGGGACGTGGGAGAAGGCCCTTCTCAGGGCTCTATTCTACTGACCCAGCCCCGCCCCCCCCCTTCCCTCTCTGGGTTTGGGGCGCGATGGCATGTGTGGTGAAAAGGAGGTTGGCTCTGACCTTTCCCCACACACCTCTGTTTCTCAGCCCTCTCTCAGATCCGATTTTAATGGGTTGATTGAGAGATCGGCTCTGTCCCCCTACCGCCCCCTAAGGAGGTCGACCTGATGGCCGGCGGTCCTTGGTTGGAGCGTGTGAGGGCGCCTGACCCAGAGGCACCCGGTCTGCCTGGCCTCGCCAAGTACGCTGAGGGCTCCTGGCAGGCCCCCCTGATGGCAAAGGCACCGGTGAGGGCTTATCTGCCTTACAATCGGGTGGCGGGAAGGACAGAGGCTATATCCTCCGCGGATCCTAAATTGGAGCCAGCTATGGCGGCTCACTTCCTGCCTTCAGCGCGCGTTTGGTGGACTAAGAAGCCTGTTCTGCCCGCGCTGAATAACAGTTTCTCGGCCCAGCTGTGGGACAAAGTTTTCACACTGGGTGCGCAGTCGGTCGCGGCATCTAACAATACTGCCCTCCTTCTAGCGGCCATTTCTAGGATGACCACTGGCGCTTCGACCCTCTCCCAGGTGGAGATTGTGGAGATTGCTCAGATGGCTGGTGCGGCCCTGCATCTGAATCAGGCCCACGCCGTCTGTGCCGGACGCAGCATGGCTTCGGCAGCGGTAGGCCACCGTCACTTGTGGCTGTCCCTCTCTGCGGTCCAGGAGAGTGAAAAGATTCCCCTCCTCAACCCCCCGTAGGTCTCTTCAGGGCTCTTTGGTGACGCAGTGGGGACGGCGGCAGAGGCTTTTAAGAGGATCGAGGAAGACCGCCGTCAGCTCGCCCGACATCTCCCGCTGTCCAGGCAGAAGCAAGAGGCTCTAAGAGCTTCAGCCCGCCCCGGGTTCCTCATCATGGCGCCGTCACAGGGCAGCTCCCTCAGTTCCCACCCCAGAGGTGAGAAGGGCGTCGCTGGATGCAACGGCCTCTGTCCCCTCCTCGGTGCAAAGCCTCATGGCGCCGAAAGCCGCTTCCTCGCAGAAGCGAGTGTGGCATGGGCAGAAGCGCAGGAAGACCTAACTAGGCGTGGCTGCGGTGGACTGCCAGTCCCCGGCCCCCAGCAATGTTTTTGTGAATTGCAATAAAGCTACGGCCAATTGTTACATTTTCACAAAAGGACAAGTTTCCCTCCAGTCTCAGCCTTCCGAGGTTGCGACTGTTATTGAGCTAAATTCTCAGCCCCATCAACCGAAAGCAGAGGAACTCGAAGTGCGTTTGGTGAGCGGCACTGTTATGTCAATGCCGTCTTCACTGAACCCGTCGCGAGTGGCTGTCCCCACTGCTCCGCCGTGCGCGGAGAAGCGGGGTTCAGTCTGTACAGCTGTGGCTCCTCTGTTCTCTGCTGAGAGAGATGTACGCTTACAGACAGTGAACCAGCCCGCTTCTGTTATAGTCATGAACGACGCGAGGCTGGTCCCTGTGCCTATAAACAGTAGCGTGTGTGTAGAGGATACGTTCTCTATCACTCGCTCTGTGGCTTCGGGTGCCGTCACTGACGCATTACCCTCTTCTCATCTTATCCAAAGCGGGGATTCGGCGGCAGAGATCGGTAAAGTGCTTTGTGTACAGTCTGAGTCTAATTTTGGTAACGTTACGTACGTAACTGATCTTTTAGATTCAGCCTGTTTACGGCCCCATAAGGATGAACGCCGGGTTAACCGTGCGGTGTCTAGCTCTGCTACTTCGCGGGCTAGACATGTAGCCGCACTCAAAAGTTCAGTTATTCCACGGCGCCATAAGAATAAGCGCCGGGTTGCTGACGCTTGGTCTAGATCCGCTGTTTTGCGGGCTGGGCAGGGGTTTGGTTGCCTTGGCGACGCGTCCACAGTTCCTTGTGGCAGCGGGTGTATAGAGAATGAGTTCTCTGTCACACGCTTCGTAGCGGTGGGTGCTTTCCCCGGTGTTTTACATCCCTCTCGTCTCCCCTCTAACGAGATCTTGGCGACGGAGGTTGGGGAAGTGCTTGCTGTACAATCTGAGTTCTGTTCTGGCGAGGTTACAGACGTAACCCATCTCAAGAGCCCAGGTTTTCCACGACCCAATAGGAATAAGCGCAGGTTTTCTTGCGCTTTGTGTAGCTCCGCTAATTCGCGGGCTGGACAGGTGCCTGGTAACCATGGCGACGCGTCAGTAGTGACTACTAAGCGCGCTCGCATGTCGCTTCCTGGTTCCCACTCTATGAGGACGGTGAGGACTCAGCCCTTTACAGAGCGTGCGTGCGTTCTCAATGAGCCCCCCTCCCTCCTCTGTGGTAGAGACAACGATGTGTCTCCTGCTCGTTTGTCAGTGGACGATCGTTACCCCGATTCGAACCTTCAACCCGTTCCCTTTCGGGTCTCGCCCCCATTGGGATGTGCCTCCGCCGTCGGCGGACTGGTCAGCGGCGGTAGGGGCGAGATCGGAGTACGAGAAGTTTCTCGAGGCTGCACCTCAACTTCAAGCGCTCCCGCTATCCCAGCATTATCGGGATTGGCGTTGTCTTTGTACTCTCACGCCTTGGCTAGAGCGGACTGTACGGAAGGGGTATTCGATTCAATTTCGTCTGCCCCCACCTCCCTTCACAGGAGTACTGGAGACGTCGATTACGTTACCCGAGAGGGTGACAGCCCTGTCAGCAGAGATTGCGCAACTTCTAGAGAAGGGCGCTATAGAAATCGTTCCTTTGGACCGGAGGGACATGGAGTTCTACTCCCTTTACTTCCTGGTTCCAAAGAAGACAGGGGGAATGAGGCCGATCTTGGATTTGCGCGCTTTGAACGAGTGCGTAACCAAGAGGCCATTTCGAATGCTCACTACGCCTGTTAGAATGCATTCTCCCAGGCAATTTCTGCACGAGCATAGATCTGAAGGATGCTTACTTTCATGTTCCGATCATACCAAGGCACAGGAAGTTTTTCCGTTTTGCCTTTCAGGGCAGGGCATACGAATACACGAGAGTGCCATTCGGTTATGCTCTGGCTCCGCGCACCTTCTCCAAATGCGTGGAGGCTGCGTTGGAGCCCCTACGGCGTCGGGGGATCAGAGTCCTAGCTT
>JACXGK010002029.1:0-53408 GCA_016801125.1 Novumbra hubbsi | reverse complement strand
CCAAAGTTTAAATGTTTGTAGGAAGTAGGTACTGCAGTGAACACACTTACAAGAGTAGGTTTGGATTACACATAGATGTGTTAGCTGGCTTTTCACCAGCAGATGATGCTGTAGCACTGTGTTTGGTTGACAAAGATATTTAAGTATTTCGGAACAGTCTCCGGTCTTTTCCGTGACGTGCTTCTAAAATACTGTTACGTGTCGGCATTTGCCCCTGTTTTTAACCAGTGCATGTGACTCCAGTGTGTTGTGTTTTCCTCTACAGGTCCAGATTGCGCTCTGTCAGTGCCGTCCACTGAGTCCTACTGGGCGAGGCCTAACGTCAAGCCCTTCGGCCAGTCCCTGGGAAGAGCCTCGCATAAGGCCGTGGTTCACGGGAAACTCATGTGGGTGATTGGAGGATACAACTTCAACTACAGCTCCTTCCAAATGGTGCTCAAGTAAGGCACCGACCTACAAGTGGGCCGGAACGCCTGTCTTCCTGTCAATCTCTTTTTGTCTCCCTCCACTCCCTGTCTTTCCCTGTCTCTCTGTGGGCTGGAGACTCTCGCTCTCCTCTACATCTTCATCACTCCGTCTCCCCAAACCTGCTATCTCTCTCTGTATCTGGTCCGTCTCCCTCCACTTACATCATCGATCTGTGCCTTTGTTGTATGTTCTATCAGCTAGGGCCTGACTCTGTCTCTGTCTCCCCTGCAGTTATAATCTGGAGAGCAGCACTTGGGATGTGGTGCCGATCAATACCAGTCCTCTGCAGAGATACGGCCATTCTCTGGCTCTCTACCAGGTAAGTCTGCTAATGGTCACAGGGGGACCACTGTCAGGGTGAGTGTGTTCCATCTAGCTTTCTGTCCCCAGGCAGGCCAATACAGCTCTCTGTGAGTATAGCAACTATGTCAAACTAGTTTTGATGTACGGCTGCATAATGGAGTACAACCTTTTGGTTTTGGAGTATAACCAAAATAAAAAAAAATCCTTTTGTGTTATTTGCAATAGCACATGGACAATTGCATACTCGGTTACAGAAAGTCAATGGAATTCAGTCATTTTGGTGAAAGGTTCAATAAAGAAAACGAAAACTTCATTTTTAATCTACTTGATGCTTGTGTAGTAACGTTTGAAAATAGCAACTGATTTGCATATACTCTACACTGTATCCCTGTTGGTTGAGTGTATCCCTTCTTCCCACACTTTATCCCTGTTGGTTGAGTGTTTCCCTTTTTCCCACACTTTATCCCTGTTGGTTGAGTGTATCCCTTCTTCCCACACTCTATCCCTGTTGGTTGAGTGTTTCCCTTCTTCCCACACTTTATCCCTGTTGGTTGAGTGTTTCCCTTTTTCCCACACTCTATCCCTGTTGGTTGAGTGTATCCCTTCTTCCCACACTCTATCCCTGTTGGTTGAGTGTTTCCCTTTTTCCCACATGCTATCCCTGTTGGTTGAGTGTATCCCTTATTCCCACATGCTATCCCTGTTGGTTGAGTGTATCCCTTATTCCCACACTCTATCCCTGTTGGTTGAGTGTTTCCCTTATTCCCACACTCTATCCCTGTTGGTTGAGTGTTTCCCTTCTTCCCACACTTTATCCCTGTTGGTTGAGTGTTTCCCTTCTTCCCACCCTCTCTCCATCTCTGTTGGTTGAGTGTTTCTCTTTTTCACACTCTCTCCACCTTTGTATTTGCTGAGTGTTTCTCTTTTTCCCAATCTCTCTCTCTGTCTCAAATTCTCTCTGTCGGTTGAGTGCGTTTTACTTCCCACACGCTCCCTCTCCAACTCTCAGTTGGTTGAGGGAGTAAAGAGGACTGCCTCCCCTGGGGTCTGAGTAGAGATAACATGGAGGTAAGACGGATGTGGGGACCTCAGAGTTGGTCAGGAAGCAGCAGGGCTGCAGGCTTAGCTCTGGTAACTGACATTTTGGCTCGCAAGCGGAAGCAAGCAATGACAAGTACATTTAACTGCTTGTTCTGCTTCTTCTTCCCTTGAAACTGTAGGAGTCTGCCTGAATGACCCTGTTTCATCGAAGGGCCGCCTGTGGCATTCTGACATGAAACTCTCCCTTTACCTCTAAACTCACTTCAATTATTCGGTCGCTTTCATGAAGATTTACAAATGGATTTTAAATTAGAGCCCGGGGTTACTATGGCTACTCACCTTAGGGGATGCAACATTGTTCCTGTGAGTTGAATAATTCTATATATTCTATACCCTTAAACCATATTCTATGGTTTAAGGGTTTTGTCCTTTTTTTAATGGTACCTCAGTGGAAGTACTCACTCACTGCACATACACTGCTAACTTTTTCTCACTTTCATGAACCAACTTTCAAACTGGCCTTAGTTGCAGTCTGTGCATTAAATATAATTTTTTTTTATCATAAAATAGCAGTTGTGACATCAGCAGGAGTCGGGGACTGAGAAGACATCTTGATCTGATCTCACACTTACTCATGCTTGACTGATGCTGTGATGTTTTAATTTTCCCATCAATTTGAGAATTCACTGCAAAGCAATTTGCTGTTGAATGGTAAAAGATAAAATCTCTTGTATTACATTTATACTGTAATTTATGTAATTGATTAGATTCAACTAATGAGAGATGAGATTGATTAGATTAAACACAGGATATCATGGTACGCGAAGGCCTTTTATGAATGGCGACCTCTACAATAACAAAGTGTCTTAGGAGCGACTGTTTCTGTGAAGATGATGGGTGGGGCTAGTGAAAAGTAATCCCGTTCTGAGACAGAATAAATGATGCATGGACCATGGTCTCTGTTAGGGTTAAGGATTCCATCTACGCTGTTTGAAATAAAACACACAAGCCTTGCTTTGATACAAGTATAAACCCACAGCCCATCAAGGGTAGTTTTGTTATTCACAATGAGATGTGTTGTAGTAGTACCTGCCTCACTCTTTCATGTATGTCCCTTTGGGTGGGAAGAGCTGTGTTTGGCCGGCTGCATTTCCTCAGCCACCAGTCTCACATACCGACTCCACAATTAGCATATAAATGAATAGCTACTTTGAGGAGGATATTCATGTAAGGCTTTTGCTGAGCTATTGCAGCACAGACATCAAGCCAACACACCTGAATCTGGAGACAGGAACATGATAGACTTTCACTGTCAGGCAGGAGAGCATGTGTGTATACATTCCTGTAGTTGGGTCACACACACACACACACACACCCACAAGCACACACACACTAACCGACTCTCTTTGACCTGATCCCTCGCAAGTTTGTAATCCGGCGCTGTCCTCTACCATGGAATTGGTTATTCTTCTATATCTCTTTTAAGGATTGGGAGATTACCGTGTCGGCTGCTGTGAGGAATACAGACTGCCTCCTGCCTATTCCCAATGTTAAAATCAGATTGAAGCAATAGCTTGTAATAACACGTGCATTCAGATCTTAGCGTTTATATTACCTACACGGCACAATACAAAAAAATAAAATACAAAAAAGAATTCCCCTCTCCTGGAAATGAAGCGTCAGAAAGAAGCAGGGGGTACTCAGATCAGCGGCCTGTGGTTGAGCCCTGGCAACGGAATGAATGGCTAATTAACTTTGTGGTGCCCGTTATCCACATCGACTACATTACTTTGTGTTGCTACATGTTGACGTGTGTGGCTATGAAAGCTATGACAGGCCAACTGATTCAACTGTACTTGTTATGTATTGTGCTCTTATGCCTAGTTAACTGGTCAGTAGCATGGATGAATGTGTGCATATAGTGAGTGTTAATTGTGTAGGACCAGATGTTTAATGGGACCTCATGCACAGATGTAGCCTGGTCCCAAACCTTGGTCCTTCAATCATTTCAATAATATAAGTGTTCGTGCAAATGATGACAAACATTAAATATGATACGAAAACAAAACGTAGGCCCCAACCAAAGGTTGAAAATGAAAAGAATAAACCTTTTTGTGTTAGTTGGTGTTACTGTATTAGCATATAAGGGAAATATACAGTAATACAGTAAACAAAAATCAAGCATTTGACACGGTTACATTTTCGCTCTGGGTTTTTTAGATTAGCATGAGAGATTGTGTGGTTGAGGGCAGCGGTGCTGGCTGAGGTAATGCCAAAGTGAGAGGAAAGCAGATTTACTTGACAGAAAATACATTCCTTAGTGGGATGTGTTTGGCCTGGCTATGATATAATTGCCCCCCTACAGTGTAGTGAAACAGTGTGTTACCTGTGCTAGGAGGTTACCTTTGTTCTAGTCAGGGTGGCGCTGCCTATGCTGACTACAGGGTATGCTGACTACAGTGTAGGCTGACTACAGGGTATGCTGCCTAGGCTGACCACAGGGTATGCTGACTACAGGGTATGCTGCCTAGGCTGACCACAGGGTATGCTAACTACAGGGTAGGCTGACTACAGGGTATGTTGCCTAGGCTGACTACAGGGTATGTTGCCTAGGCTGACTACAGGGTGTGCTGACTACAGGGTGTGCTGACTACAGGGTATGCTGACTACAGGGTATGCTGCCTAGGCTGACCACAGGGTAGGCTGACTACAGGGTATGCTGACTACAGGGTAGGCTGATTACAGGGTCGGCTGACTACAGGGTATGCTGCCTAGGCTGACCACAGGGTATGCTGACTACAGGGTGTGCTGACTACAGGGTATGCTGACTACAGGGTATGCTGCCTAGGCTGACCACAGGGTAGGCTGACTACAGGGTATGCTGACTACAGGGTATGCTGACTACAGGGTAGGCTGATTACAGGGTCGGCTGACTACAGGGTATGCTGCCTAGGCTGACCACAGGGTATGCTGACTACAGGGTGTGCTGACTACAGGGTATGCTGACTACAGGGTATGCTGCCTAGGCTGACCACAGGGTAGGCTGACTACAGGGTAGGCTGACTACAGGGTATGCTGCTCAATGTTTGGGAAATGCAGTTTTTATGCCATTGAAGTAAAACATTTTGCTCAACAATTTATCCACGTGTTTCTGGCATCCAATACAACATAGGCATGTATTTTTCCCAAAACAATGACGTTTCTCAATTCCAACATTAGATTATTGTCTTTGTACTATTTTCAATTAAATATAGGGATAAGTGATTTGCACAACATTGCATTCTGATTTTATTTGCGCTTTACACTGCATTTTAAGGTTTTGGAAACAGGGTGGTACATTTGGTTGTCACAATGTTACGTCTTTAACGAAATAATGAGTTTTTATTAGCTTCTCATTCATGCCATCAGTTTTCTTTGTGGTTGAATTCCTTACATTTAAACCCATTTTTCCAAAATGGGTGGGTAACCTGTCATGAATGTTTTGTACAGAGTGTTTCCTTGTGTTAACGGTCCTCTTCACTCCTGCATGGTTGTGCCGTCTGACTTCACCGCTAAAAACAAGTCAATGAATTCACTGATTCAGACGCCTTTTGACCCAAACACAACGCCCAAGCTGTGTCCTCTCCTTTGGTATCCTTGTTCAGGACGACATCTACATGTATGGGGGGAAGCTGGAGGCTGGATCAGGCAAAGTGACCAACGAGCTTTGGGTCTTTAACATCCCGCGTCGTGCATGGTCCCTGAGGACTCCGAACAGCCCTGTCCAGGACCCGCCCTACGCCGTGGAGGGACACTCCGCCCACATGGCTGAACTGGCCAATGGGGACGTGGTCATGCTTGTCCTCTTTGGCCATTCGCCAATCTACAGCTACGTCAGCAAAGTGCAAGAGTACAACATCAGTAGGTCCACACGGCGGATGGGTGGATGGATGAGTGCCTGGGCCACATACTCTTTCCCTGCCTCCATCCATCCATCCACCCACCCATCCTTTCATCTTTCTTACCTGTCTCATTATCCAATTGATTTGTCCCAGTCTGACGTTAATCAATCAGTTCATCAGCCCACGGCTGAGTTACCTTTCATTAGCCTGCTGCAGCCGTGTATCTGAGCCAAGAAAATCACAGAATCGGGTTGGTTAAGTGAGGTTTTCAGCCAAGATTAATAATCCACATGAATTAATTCAGCTTTACATCCCACATACCCAAATAGTAAGTTGACAGCAACTCCCACAGGTGACCTCTGCAGCGTTTTAGATTTATGTCGCGGTTCTTAGTGATGAAGACGTTGTGGGGTCGTCCGGTTGCTGCGCTCCTCCAGGACGCCTCAGGTCCTTTTACAACCGACCAGACAAAACGATATCGCCTCGGCATTTGACCCGGTGAATGTAGGGAGGGGAATGTCTCCCGGCCACATGCACGGCCCACAGTGGCAGTCCAGTTAGCATGCTGCACACATTCAGCCAAGCAGTCAATCCACAGTAAGCTACTTCTCAGGTTGTCCTCTTGACTGCCATTATAGTTGATCTTCTTTAAGCAGACCTATTGATTTCAGTAGAAGTTTTTTTGCACCAGCAGATGGCGCTGCAGTACAGTGTTTTTGAGGAGCGACCATCATGCTAGAGCCTGCAATGTGAGGCAAATCAGTCAATGGGGCCTCAAAAGTAAATTCAATGCAGCTCTGCTCATTCATTCTTTGAGGGAGAGTTGAACAGTGTACACTGTGGTAAAGTTGACTTGTACTAGCGTGGACACACACAGTCTCCGGTCATTAAGGCCAGGATGTCAGGGAGAAGACAATGATGAACGTGTCTTCAGTTTGACTGGGAACTTGCTATACTAGCTCCCTCTCTGCTCACCTCATCTCTCGTCACCTCTCCTCCCACTCTTCTCTAACCCCTCATCTCCCTCGTTTGTTAAGCAAACAGATGGGTGTCACCGTTCAGAGAGGGAAGTGTACCAATTGAACATGGAGTTCATCAAGCATATTCTAGATAAAGTGTTCTCCCTCTCCATTCTTCTTCACTCCTCTCTATCCTCTATTCTTCTCCACCTCCTGCATCCTTCTCCATCCCGCTCCACCCCTACCTCCATCCCTTTCTCCATTGGCTACGAGGAGACTTGAAGTGTCTCGTTCTTTCTCAGTGAGACGCCCCCCCTCATTGGCCACACCCACACACACTCCCGGTCATGTCATGCCGCCCGTCACCAAACTGATCGCATCACGCCGGCCCACTTCCACCCCTGAGAAGCCCTTCCCTTCCGCCTCTCTGTCCCCCCCAGGGGCGAACGCCTGGACGGTTCCTGAGCCCGTCGGGGCCGTGGTCCAGGGGGGCTACGGCCACAGCAGTGTGTATGACAGCTCCAGCAGGTGCGTGTACGTCCACGGGGGCTACAAGGCCCTGCCCGGCAACAAATACGGCCTGGTGGACGAGCTGTATCGCTACGAGGTGCCAACGCGGACCTGGTAAGTGCTATTAGGTTGGCAGAGAGTGTCTGTCCGGCATTCTGCACGTTCCTTTTTTCCGCTCGCGTTAGCGGAAGCATATTCATTTGAGAGTTCACAAGCTGTGTCATTCTTGCCAGCTCTGACAGTTAATGAAGGCCACTTCCCCCAGTGCCCCGTAGCATAATTGATTTCTGCGCTAAAATAAGTAGTTACAAGTCAATGTATTCCCTGCATCGCTCGGCCCCACTTTTTGTATGTAATTTGCCTGGCCGTCGCCAATGTGTTGTCACGATCTGTTTGAAATAACACCGTTGAGTGGCTGGGGAGCCAGGGCTCCTTCTGGAGAACGACACCTCTGCAGAAAGGGAAGAGCGAGTTTAGTGGGAGGCAGTGAGCAGCACCATCCCAAAAAGATTGGCATGAAAGTCTATGATGCAGGTCCAATGTAAAACAAGTGACGTATACAATATTTTTGAGGGTTTTGCAAGTGCTCCAGATACATTTACAAATGTTTGTCACACCGCTCAGAGGGAAAACATCATCATCACAGTGTAACACCAGGGATATCAATCTGTCCAGTTTGGAAGCATAAGCGATTGTGAATCAATGTCACCTGTTTTGATGCAAATGAAAATGATTGCAGGTGTACTGGAGAGGCAACAGCAAGACAACCCCCAAAACTGGAATGGTTTTGCAGGAGGTGGCCACAGACAATTGCTCTCTGCCAATCCTTCCTGACTGATTCTTCTCTAGTTTAGCATTTTGCTAGTGTCCTTGTCACTGCTGGTAGCATAAGGCAGTACCTATAGCCTATTCAGGTTGCACAGGTTGTCCAGCTCCTCCAGGATAGCATATCCAAAAGTGCTGTCGCAAGAAGGTTTGCTGTGCCTCCCAATTCAGTCTCAAGAGCATGGAGGAGGTACCAGGAGAACTGGACAGGGCCGTAGAAAGTCATCCACCCAGCAGCAGGACCGGTATTTGCTTTTTTGTGTGAGGACTGCCAGAGCCACACATAATGACCTCCAGTGGGATACTGGGGTGCATGTTTCTGACCAAGCCCATCACAGTGCAGCTCGATTGGCATTCGACGGAGAACATCAGATTCTGGAATGTAATGCTGCCTGCAACATCATCCAGCGCGGCCAGTTTGGCAGTTGGTCAGTGATGGTCTGGGGAGGCATATCCTTTGGTGTGTCGCACAGACCCCCACGTCCTCCGCCGCAACGCTAACCTGACTGCTGTTAGCTACCGGGATGAGACCCATTGTCAAACCTTCCACTGATGCAGTGGGCCCCCGGGTTCCCTCTGGTGCAGGACAAGCCTTGTGTGGTTAGTTAGGCAGTTCCTGGATGACGAAAACATAGATGCCATTGATTTGCCCTCACATTCTCCAGGCCCGAATCCCACTGAGTACGCACTACTGAGTCACGTTATGAGTTGCCGTGATGAGTTTCATCCAAGATGAATTCCGAGTTTTAATTCAGCCCTCAATCGGGTGGTGATTTTGGTTTCTATTGACAGTTTTGAGGTAATGTTGTTTTTCGAAGAATTACACAGTGTAAAGTAAACTGTGAACATGAATGTAGTTTGTTCAGCAATGTGCGATTTTTGTCTTCCCTTCATTTGTTTTGGAGCAATGTACATAACGTAATGAATAAAAGGTTAGACTGCAGAGCAAATTGCTTTGGAGACTTTTCACAGCCATACCATTAGGTAAATGTCAGCCTTTGTGCTCTACACACCCGCGTGTCTTGCCAGTGTTCAGACACTGTGTCTTGAATGTTGAAATGCAGACTTGTTAAAGCACACTAATGCCACAGTCAACACTGCTGTCGGGTACTTTCGCTTGCCGCATATGCTGGAAATATACCCATGGATAAACTAGTGAGATTCCCAGAGATTACTTGAATAAGGTGCTGAAAAAGCAAAGATGCCGCCACTGAACCTTAGCGGATTGATGGGTGACAGGGAAGGATACACCTTTCAATCTCACCCTACTCTTCCTCTGGCTGAAAAAAGAAAAGCAGATTCCAGAGCCTTCCATCAGTCAGTCACTGTGTCCTTGACATTGACTCTCTGGAATAACCAGTCTGTTGTACCTCAGTCAGACTGCGGTCTCTATTTCACGTTTGATGTTCTGGCCGTCGCTGCTGTATATGTAAAGTTAGTCCATGTGCCTTCTTGCCGAAGCTTGCGGACCAACTCCTAACCTTTAGCTAGTTTAGCTGCAGAAAGGAAATCAGGGAGTTGTCACCACTCACAGGGGTTATGGACGGCACAGCCGGCACCAAGCAAAAGGTGGGAACTGTCTACTTTGACCCAGGCAGAGCAGACGACGGGAGGTTGCAAATTGGGCCGTGGAATATTTCGGTAGAATTTCTCTTGCGTTTGTGTGTGTGTGTGCGTGTTTGCGTGTCCTTGGTGCCACATTATTGATAGCGTCTGTCTGGGTATGTGACCTGGCCTATGGAGAGTGACCTTCAAAGCAACTGTTCCCTTACATATAAGATACATGACCCACGATGTATCCCACACAGTTGTAATTAACACCCAGGGACGCACGGTTTAGCGCAGGGATATAGAGGCGTGTATACAGCGCTGATGTGTGTGTGTGTGTTGACAGGATGATCCTGAGGGAGAGTGGTTTGACGCGGTATCTCCACACTGCAGTACTGAGCGGTGGCACTCTGCTGGTGTTTGGAGGAAACACCCACAACGACACATCCCTCAGTAATGGAGCCAAGTGTTTCTCTGCTGACTTCCGGGCCTATGACATAGGTAAGGACCCATCATGTCACTACACACAGCCTGGGTAACAAGCAACACCCCTCGTCACCGGCTGTTGGCATGGCGACACCTCAGATGATATACCTGTTCTTTAGTAAGACACTCCATGATATGTGTGGGCAAGGCCTCAGGAAGTCCAATCCCATGGTTCAAGTGTAGAGGATCTACACTCCATAAGTTCACTTGCCACCATACCGCACATTCCTCCATGCAGACAATTCACATGAACGCACCCGCCCACCCACTCAACCCTTGACCCCTAAACCCACATTCGTCATTGGTCGTTCTCCAGTGTTTGTCGCCTCTCAGGCCACACGGATCACATAGTGTGCGTAACCGAAGAAGAACTGACAGGTGACATTCTGCAGCCCTAGGGAAATTGTACTCGGTGACCTTTAACCTCAACATACAGCAGCATTTGCCATTGGGCATAGTCCAATATTTAAGGCAATAGAAAGTGTAAAGCTGTGGAACTTTCCCCTACGAAATACAGTGAAATACAGGCCACAGATACCTGAGACAGATGACTACGTTCTGTTCTAACAGTTACACATTCTTCCAAACGGGGGTTGCCAACTAGATTCAGACACGGTCAGATATTTCGTGATTAGATAGTCAGAGGGACCATAATGGTAATACTATTAATACTACTAAAATAATGAATTTGTAATAATATAAAACTAATATTTGATATTAATAAGGGTAAGGAAGTCTACTTAAACAGAAGGAGCATCAATAAGTGTTGGTGTTTTTGGTGAAAATGCTGTTAAAACATTCTGACATGAATAATGTTGGGGTTGCGTCCCTTACTGTCAAGGTATAGTATGCCAATAAATCAGTGCGCTGCTTTTGAAACAGGGCCACCGCTTTAAAGTAGAACTATCCATAAACCAATGGCTACAACCACTCATCAGTCTGCATACCGCTATGGACAGGTCATTGTGTTGCCCTTTTTGAAACGAGTCATCTATTTTCTGCAAGAAGTAACACAGGGGTTTATTAGTGAAGTTTGACCTGTGTGAGTGGGGGTCTGGTTGAATGTGTGTCTGCTGCTTGTGTGTGTGTGTGTGGTTTGAACTCCCTGGGTTTTTACGTGAGGTCTCCTGATGTGAGTTACCGTACTGCTCACCTTTCAGTGCTGACAGTAATACAGTGGGGATCATTAATACCCCATAAAGAGCTGCAGAATGGAGCTGGCCAGATGGTGTCTGCTCCTTTATGAATATTGGTTTTGCATACAGTGACTCTCTGCAGGGGTATTACAGGACATGCTGAGCACAGAGAGGGAGGCGAGAGGAGAGTGAGGAATCGGATGGCAGGAAAGAAGGGAGGTGGATAGGTGGAAACTAAGGAGAGGATGGCAGGAAATCAAACAGTAGTTAGTAAAAGAAATAAAAAAATTCTGAAAAAGTTTTTGATAGTTGGTTTTCCAATTCTCTGTAGTTTTTGCGTCCATTCAGATCCTTTGTAAAATGGAACCGCGATGTCATATCAGATGCAACAAGAGTCCCCCGAATGGTACGGTAACAGGTTGTTTACATCTCACCGTTTTACGACTCCGCAGAGTTTTCTGTAGGCTCTCCCATGGCTAAACACACCTGATCGTTTATTCATCAGTGCTACGTCCTAAAATCCCTACAGCCGTGTCCTTGCTCTTTCCTTACCTCACCAGTCACCCTCCACCGTCTTTACTGCACAGACGTGGACAAGGTACGGAAGGGGTGTGAGAGAGCAATGAGAAGATGAGGAAAATGAAGTGCCAAGACAAAGAGAGATCCCGATATAGCTAAATGAACTATGGGGGAAGGAGGGGAAAAGCGTTAAGGTAATGACTTTGTCTGGATGTCCACACTTGCATTGTGGGTAAAAATAGAACGCTTTATTGAGAGCGAAGTGTGTAAAAGGCGGTTGGCTTTAAAAGCACGGACGCCGTACTCATTCAGGCTTTTCGTCTAGTAGAATTGGCTGCACACTATCAGGAGGATAATTATGGGTCAAACAGATTTGTGCCGTCTCCATCCTTTAAGCTGCCAACGAGTCATTAATGCACTAGACGGTAATACATTCAAAGAAGAACATGCATGTGTACCTGGGGAGGAGGACGTTTAAATAACGCGGAATTACTAAACTATAGCTTCCGAGGCTTTGGGTACCGTCATGGAGGGTCAGTTCTCTCTCAGGGGTAGCCCCTGCCTGGGCCAATCTCCCTGAGGACGGCCACCCCACCGAGGGAGAGAACGGCCACTTTTGGAATCTGAAAGCCGCTGATGTTTTATGTTCATGGTTGTGTTGGGTTGGCTTAGCGAGTGTGATCCAGACCTAACGCCGAAGCTAAGGCGAGGTTGATCTCCATTATGACCCTTAAACAGGGAGAGTGGGGTCCTGGAGGACATATTCACTTCGGTTGCCAAATGCTAAATTGTTCCATTATTGTGAAGACAATACATTTTGCCCATAGTGAATGATTCCTCTAAACCAAGTATCGCTGAGAGACGTTGTGGCATTCTGCAATTCAAGTGTCAACAGGTTTCTCCAGGTTTAAAGGACACTCACTTGAATGTGTTAAGTCTCATTCTGTAGTTAATGGACTGATAAGAGTTCCTTTTTGCTCTTCTCTCTTCTCTATGTGAGCGAATGAATTAGTTCCACCTGTGGCCTCCCTCTGGAGCCTCGTCTCTCCCTGCAACACACGCTGAGAGACGATTTTAAAAGCTAATTTGTTTAAGTTTTTCAAGGCGAACCTTGGAGGGGGAGCACATTATTAGCTTTTTGTGTTTTCTTCTGCATGAGATTCCATTCAGATTGACACAGAAGGCAGTTTTCATTTGCATTCACGCCCCCCGTCACCCCGTCCTCATAGTTCTAATTAGATTTTTGGGAAAATAAACTCTGATTAAAAATGGAACCCTCCCCCACCCCAGGCAGTGCCGTCTTCAAGAAGAATGTTGTGTTTAAATTGGAGCTCCAGACACTCTCGCTCAAAGCGTCCCCAGAACACAAAACCACATTTCATTAAGTCTGCCATTAGAATAGTTTGGATTTCCTCGTCACTCTTGGGCTGCCGATTGTTGTCTGCTGATTCCTGTCCTCTTCCAAGCCCCCCAGTACATTATTCATGGTTCCTCTGCCAATATCCTGGCTGGGAGGAAATGAAATGGGGGAGGGGGAGGGGGGGGGGTATCGTGATAAGTATCAGGGAGTTTCATTATAGAGAGACAGGGGTCCGAGAAAATCTCCACACACCTTAGGTTGTGGAGAGACACATTGGGCTGGCTGTCAGTGCGTGTCGGGGGATTTACTGCTGCTCCGGGCTTCCAGATAAGTAGGTGTTAGATAGTGCCAGTGTTAGAGTTCCATTTAGACTACTTGTAATAAATGGAGTAATCACATGAACATATGTGGGTCTGTCTCGTTAGCCTCTGTATTGCCTATGCACATCACTATTTACCTTGGGCAACCAACCAAATGAACTGTGGGTCGGATTTAGACCAGCTGAGAGAATCCATCCTATAAAAACGAGATTACACCGTAACCTTGTCGGAGATCACCTTGGTATTTAGGATGTGATTGGACCACCTTCTGATCTGGACTGGTGTTGTGGACTTGTCTTTCCCTTTAAACGGCAGTCCTAATTAGCCAAGCACTTCATTTGCATGGTCATTTGCAACCTGGCTGAACATTTAATGGCCAAGCTCAATGTATATTGAGCAACTCATCTGGGTAAATGGCACCTGTACATATTAACGCAATAGCGGAAGTGTTGGCCGTAAAGCATCCGCAATGTGTGAATTGGAACAGTAAAAGAGAGAATTGTGAACCATTACTCTACACTATCCACTAGACTCTTCCACAGACAAGATCAACAGATGAATAAACTGGTTTATGTAGTCATATTCATAGCCGGCTATATCATAAACAATTGAAATACATTATGAAAATAGTTTGTCGTTTATACTCTACTAGGATCCCACAAACATTGGGGAAATGTACAATAGTACTCTCATTTTTACATGATTTGCCTTGTGATATTGACAAAGTGAAGAAATCGACATTGCCTTACATTTATTTTCTCGGTGTTATTAGTTGTTTGCTCTAAGGACACTAGATTTGTTTTCGAGAGCAGATTAGTAGTTAATCTCAGACAGACAATCTGTCTTGTTACATTGTGAGATGTTGTTGCCTACAAATGATTCATTGAGGTTCCTTGACAGTGTGCCTAAGAGACTGGAAATCAAACCCCAATTAGGCTGGTCTAATAACACTGCAGTGGATTCAACTTTAACGATAGTTTAAAGGCATCTTTTCTAGACGCCGTTAAATGGCACCTACATTTCGGCACTCCTTACCCCCGCTGTGTTAATCACATCTGGGCAGGGTACACCCCGAACGACAGTCAATAACAGAGATACTGAGGGGCAATAACATTCACACAGAACCTCCTCACTACTCCACAGGGCCACAACCTCCGTCCGCAGCGTTACACATGCTAAATTGACGCGTGCATTGTATATTATGTTGAGCGCTCGAGTATGTGTCAGCGTACGCATGTCTCGTGACCCCGGTACTCTTCTGTGTTCAGCATGTGGTACGGTAAAGGCCAATTGAGCTGTAATAAAAACAGGAACTCAACACTGCTTTACCCTGTAGTTACTTAATGAACCTGCAGCTGTCTTAATTGCTGAACTAAACAGTGTGCAGTCGAGAGAGCGAGCCTGGCAAATTGGATGGGTTGGAGAAGCGAATTGCGAAGGAGCTCGGATTACCTTGACTACAGAGAGATAGAAGCCTTCCATTCACAGTTCCAGTGGGCGGCAGGAAACAGGTGCCTGGGTGATAGTATGGCGTTGAAACGATCCTACTGAATGAGAATCCTGTTGTGGGAATATGGAAAGTAAATGGTTTAGGTTTGACACAATGTATGATTAGAACAAAGGAAAATGGACAGGATGTGGTCTATTAACGGGGTTGTCCGTGTGTTGTCATTGGTTTTAATAACCAGGAGCAGGACGTCTGGGGTTTGTTGTGGGATGGACCTTGTGTACTGATTGGCTATTACCTTTGACCCCCCCTCCCTCTTGATGCATTTTGACATAAAAGGTTGTGTTAAAGGTTGTATTCTTTGGAGATTACCAGGAAGAGAACATGTAAGAACTGTGGAAGGTCAACATCTTGTAACGCTGTGTAACTTTATAACGCTATGCACGTGTGTGTTTCTTTTTCTTTTTTAGCTTGTGACGTGTGGAAAGTCCTGCAGCGGCCAGATCTCCACGGCGATTTCAACCGTTTCGGCCACACCGCCGTCATCAGCAACGGGTCAGTCGGTCGCGTTCAGTGTGTGACCCGTCCGTGAAAATTCGGATGCGTTTCGTTTCTCAAGCTGTCCGTGACGACGTGTTCTCTAAGCGTGTTCTCCGTGTCGCCCCCTCCCCCCCCCGCCAGGTCCATGTACGTGTTTGGAGGTTTCTCCGGCGTGCTGCTGAACGACGTGCTGGTCTACACCCCCCCCAGCTGCCGGGCCTTCACCGAGGAGCGCCGCTGTGCCGCGGCGGGTTCCGGCATCCGCTGTGTCTGGCTGAGGGGCCGCTGTGACCCCTGGGACGCCAGCCACGCCCGGAGGGGAATGCCAGCACCCCTCTGCCCCACACGCACCAGTATGTGCTGCCCCACATTGCCCCACACCTACCAGTGTGTTGCCCCACACGCACTAGTATGTGTTGCCCCACATTGCCCCACACCTACCAGTATGTGTTGCCCCACACGCACCAGTATGTGTTGCCCCACACGCACCAGTATGTGTTGCCCCACACGCACAAGTATGTGTTGCCCCACATTGCCCCACACGCACCAGTATGTGTTGCCCCACACTGCCCCACACCTATCCATAAAAACTATCACGAGGAATTAAGGTTAAGCTACTTGCTCAAGTGCACAATAACAGACCTATTCACCTTGTGGGCTCAGGGATTTGAACCAGTGAACTTAAAATCACTAGTCCTACACTCTAAAACTCTAACCACTACGAAATAAATGCACTATAGTTGACCCAAACTCTTGTGTTCCTTCCTGGCTTTTATACTGAACGGTCTAAAACCTCTCCGTTAGAGTAATCATAACTATTTCTGATTTCTCATAAGCATCTGTACGTAATGGTGGGAACAAAAGTTCAGGACCAACACATTTATAGCATTTGGGGGTTCTAAGACACGGTTGCAGAAACACAAGTATGGTGTTTGTGTCTTTGGGCAAACCTGGGATAAGATGATAATCATAATTAAGAGGTAGTTTCAGAGTGGTATCAGAAGTGAACTGGACCAGTGATCAACTAATTAAATTCTATTTTAGTTGATGACAGATTATAGCAAAGTTTATCCGATTTCTTTCTATAATCATTTAGGATGTCATTTGTACAGTTTGTGACTACTGACATGGACAGAATGAGTTGGGATTAGCTCCACAGGACTGATAGAGAGGATAGGCATATGTTTGACCACAGATATTTCCACCGATTGCCATTCAATCACGATGACTCTGTTAAAGTCATGTCAAACCAGGTCATCGGGTTGGATTAAGGATTAAGACACGGCCATTTGGCTGGCTGGTGTTTTTCAAAAGCTATGTCCGTGCACTCAAACACTGCTTGATGGGAAATGCTAAAAGAATACATCCTTTAATTTCTCTCTCCAATTCTGTTTTCCTACTGAGGTAGTAGGGGGGCATTTGGGTCTCAACCACGTTTAATTTCTTGATCGAGTCCCTACGCACATCTCTCTTGACCCGCTGTTCTCCTGTGTTGTTCATCGCCGGTTGTCTTAGAAACCAGGCTTCTGTGTAGAGAATGTAAATGCCTTGTCCTCGTCTCTACTCCTCTGCGGTTACCACGGATCCAGAGCTTGTACCACGCCCTTTAGCCGCGCGGCTTTCAAAACCACTGTGTGTGTTCTTTTCAGACGGTCCGGATGAGAGGTGCTCCAGGTTCTCTGACTGCGTCGGCTGCACTGCCAACGCCAACGGCTGCCAGTGGTGTGAAGACAAGACGTGCCTCTCTGCCTCTAGCAACTGCACTGTCGTGAGTGTCCCGTCTGGGCGCGGCCGTGGGACAGCATGAGCCCGGCTGGGATGTTACAGTTCTAGCTCAAGTAGTCCCTACGTTATGCAACTACGAATAGTCGTAGGCAGCTTCGACCTTGCGTCCGTTTAATGACTGGATATATTCGTAGATGCTTCACACGTTACCTTGGAAATAACGGACGACACAGCTCGCAGAGATTTTCGGAGCTTTTAAATGCTGGGAATGCTGTTCTAAATGTATTCATTTCAGATTCAAGTTAATCTTCTATGGATATTGCTCTCAAATTATAGTTGACTGTCTTTAACACCGACAAAATAACTTTACTTGTGTCACTGTCTAAATACTGTACGATTTTATCTTACTGGATTGCACATAAAACCTTATAGCAAAAATTCAAAGGGGTTTGCACTGACAGAACATTCTGGCTTTCATTTACTTCTTGGCTTGACTGTTCCTTCCTAATTTGACCTTTTCAATCATTAAATACATCTTTCACTTGTGAAATGGCTTCATGCGAATGACTAATTACTGACCGAAATGTCAGAAAGAACCATTTGGTCTCAATGTCGCAAACTGTGCAGTAAGGCTAAACTATTTTCCATTCTATTCATAACCTTGGAAAATTTAACTCTGCAAAGCACAGACTCACAGAAAGTTACAGTTTCTATTATCATTTACCTGGCCGACAGCTTAATGCTTGCTCCTGCTGTCTCATCTCTGTCTGTAGCTGACCCTGGAGCTAGCACAGCACCATCGAGGCCCTCTGTCCCTGGCCCCTCCCCCATCTATGCTGTCTGATCACCAGCTTTCTGTGTGGAAGCAAGGTGCTAAGAGGATGGGACATGTGGGTATTCCATAAATTTTTTCTAGTTGTTTTAATACCCTAATAATGAACGGGCGCAAGAAATAAGGTTGATGTTTGTCGGTTGTAAATCATTGTTTTCTAGTCTGTGAGGAACTTCACCAAATGCCACGTGAGGACGGAGCAGATCTGCACCAAGCTGGTCAACTGTAAAAGCTGCTCTCTGAACCTCAACTGTCAATGGGAGCCCCAGCAACAGGAGTGCCATGCGATGCCCGGTGAGCAAGAACACACACGCAACACGCACCACCGAATACCGGTTTGACATCTTCAAGCAAGTTTGAATACTTTGAAAATGCATGCCGGTGTTTGATGCATTATTAACACTCTTGTAGCGTTTCCCCTGGGAAAGCATGTTTTTCCCCCCCTGTCTCTGAAGAAGATTTATTGCTCTCAATTTTCTAACTCCAGAAGGAGTTCAACGCAAAAAAACACACACAAACAAACCCGTACCAACGCACGCGGACGCACACGCAAACTAATACAGGCGCACACACACAGACAAAGACTACACACACATGCATAGATGTGTAAACAAGCACGTGCACACATAGCCCAGATACTGATTTTCACACAAGAAAATACACATAAGCACACACCTCTAATACAGTACATCTACAGATCCACTTTGCTCAGCAGCATTGTGATGGGAAATAGGCCAATTATAATTGTTTATTTTAGATGACCAAAATGGAGTCTTTGCTGACTCACAAGTAAGAGCCCAGTAAGTAAGTGTGTAAGAGGCTGTAAAATCACCAGGAATCCTGGAAGGAAAAACATTTATTTAGAAAATCTGTTCCAAAGTACTACCACGACTAAAATAAAATACATTATGTGATTGTGTATCAGTGTGATTAAGGTATGAAGTTGTTGTTATTTCCAATACAAATCCTATTTGTACTTAGTTATGGATAAGTTACAGAGTATAAATAACAACCCTGTTTCCAAACAAAATGGGATGCTGTGTGAAATGTAAAGAAAAACAAAAGGCAATTTTGTGCAAATCATTTAAACCCTATTTTTATAGAAAATGTTACAAAGGCAATTAATGTTGAAACCGAGAAATTATATTGTTTCTTGAAAAATGTATGCCCACTTTGAAAGCCAATGACACGTTTCAAAAAAGCTGCTACAGGGACAACAAAAGACTGGAAAAGTTGTGTAATGTTAAAAGAAACTTGGTGGAACATCTCACAACTAATTAAATGAATTGGCAACAGGTTAGTAGCACGATGCGGTACAAAAAAGTATTCTTCTAGAAATAAACAATAAAGACTGTGCAGGCAAATAGTGCAACAATAGAAGATTAACATTTCTCAACATTAAATTGTGAGGCATGAGTTTCTTGCATATCTGTGACGGCCCAATTAATTCATCTGTGAAGGCCCAATTAATTCATCTGTGAAGTCCCAATTAATTCATCTGTGTGGGCCCAATTAATTCATCAGTGAAGGCCCAATTAACGCTGAACAATGTATACAAGTATTGGAGCAACGTGCGCTACCATCCAGACAATGTCCTTTTCAGGGACGGCCTTGCTTATTTCAGCAAGACAATACCAGTCCACATTCTGCCTATTACAACAGCATGGCTCTGTACAAAAATAGTTACATAAACAGATAAATGAATTGCACATCATTGAATTCTGTTTTTATTTGGATCTTACGTGGCGTCCCAAATTTTTTCGGAAACAGGGTTGTACTTTTGAACTGATGTTCTGTCCTCCTGACCATACTCCATACTCCAACAAGCATTGTTGATAGATAAAAAAAGCTAGTTTACTGACAGCCTTATATCAATCTTCTGTATCTGCTTATCACGCCACTGCCTCTCACAGACGTCCCTTGTGTCTGTTCTTCCTCTCTGAGAAGTGTGATGGCAGGAGAGTGTCTTGTTACTTTTTGAGGTCGGCTGGTTGCATGCTCTTCTCTCTGGAGTCTCTGCCGTGTACCGCCTTTTTAATTCTATGATGAGGATCGTTTGACATTAAATGAAAGAATACGGAAATATGTATAGAAAAGGAACAAAACGTTTGTTTGTATAAATATCAAACCCAATATGACCCCTTCCATGGCTTCAGGTTACTAGTGATTCTCTAAATATTGCTGAAGTGTTTATGGGTGTGTTGTACTAAAGACTGTAACTCTAGTCATATGTTTGTTATTTTTCACCTTAGCACTGCCCTCTGAATGGCCGTCTTCGTAATAGCCTTTTATGGTTGGGAAGAGTTTTTCTTTCTTAGTGTGATGACAAGCCTGTGATGGTAACCATTATCCCGACTTGGAATGTAAATCAGTTTCCAAAATAAGCAGGGAAATTATGAGATGAAGAAAGTAGTTAGGTCATTCCATATAAATAGTGACTTTTCAGTCGCTTTGATATTTTAAGTAGAGATTATGCACTATTATATAAACCAAATGCCTTTTCTTTGTATGATTAACGACTTAATAAAGTGCCAATAGAATGTAGATTTCAGATCACCTAATCCCCAAAAAACTCTCAAAGTTTCACCATTATCACAGACATGCTTTTTCCATCTAGGAATTCCACTTGTCAGGGACACATCGTGGAGGATAATGCATTATAGATAATAGATAATAAACTCGAAATGTTTAAACCCCACATGTAGTGTTTCAAATTGTATTTTTATAATTATCACTGCTACTATAAGAGCATTTCTGTAATTATTCATTTAATTAATGAAAATATTCTTGGAATAACTTATTTCTCTTTGTACTCTATTTATTTTTGTTTTCCGTACAAAGCCTCGTCTTTACCCCCGATGTGTCTGCATATTTCCTACTACTGTTTCCTACTACATTCTGTCAGTCAGAGCACAACTACAGAATTTAATAGAACATGGTAGACAATTTGTATATTTATGCAGGTGGATCTATGAAAGACCATTTAAACTAAGTGCTTCATTATATATCTTCTCATTACAATGTGTGTCAATCTATTTAGAATTTCCATTCAACAATATATTGGTTTTGTGTGTGTGGCTAAGTGTGTTGTAAATCCAATACAGTTAAGATCCTTTTGGGATCTTGAGGCCAGGACAAGAAAAGTGCACCATCAATTGTCCAAAACCTGAGTCTAAATGTGTTATTTCTCCCTGTCCACAGCTCAGCTTTGTGGGGAAGGCTGGCACCCGATTGGGGAGGCCTGCCTCAGGATAAATTCTAGCCGGGACAGCTATGACAATGCTCAGCACTACTGTAAAAACCTGGACGGCAACATAGCCTCTCTTACAACCGCCAAGCAGGTGGACTTTGTGTTGGACGAGCTACAGAAGTACCAATTACAGGACAAGGTACGAGAACATTTGTATTTCTCTGTTAAGGAATGGCATTTCTTAACAGAGATGTGTTTTTTGAACAAGTCGAAAGGCTTATGGAATGGGCTTGGTAGACCTCAAGATTCATGAGAAGTAACCCATGATAATCTGAAAGCAAACTCGTCGACCGCGTATCTTAAAAAATTATTCAGCCTTGTGTCCATTGCTTACATGTCTAAACTGTATTTCCATGATTCCCGCCTCATTGGTTTTTCTTTCTTATGAGTCACACTATATGCAAAAGCAAGTCTTTAATTAGTGTTTGACCTGTGTTAAAGAAGGAAGTGAGAGGATCTCTCTAGCTGGTTTTGAGATGGAGTGTTTAAGCAGCTTTTGTCTCCTCTTTGAAGATTAACTCTATTATCAGTAATATAGCTCACATTTGATGTTTTTAGATGTAGAAGCAAGTTTTCACTCTTTTCTGACAGTTTTTTGGAAGGAGCCGTGGCTGCTTTTCTAACAAGCAAGCGGTTAAATACTTTGTCCCAGTATGAGCTTTTACTCTGCAGTTTCAAGTACAGGATCAAGTTCATTATTATTTCTATCACAGCAGTCTCCCTTAATTACTTAAATGTTTGAGACGTTTTTACTGATCATAGATCTTGGACAGTGTTATGTAGCTAATAAACTATTTGTTACAGCCAACCAGGTTTTGACATTATTGCTCATTATGAAATAACTCACAGACATTTGTAAAAGTCTAAATAAATACATTTGTTTAATGACTTCATTGGTTTATTGGTTCCTGTTGGCTGTTGCAGGCACTTGCACTGTAATTATTCTGTAGTTGATTTAGAAATTTCACAAACATTACCTGAATCATATAGTATATATATATATATATATATATATATACTATATGATTCAGGTAATGTTTGTGAAATTTCTATAGCTTTAATGAGTAGTTGTCCCAATACTTTTGTCCGTATAGTGTACATATACATAATATAACATGTTTACATACTATTTCTTAGCTAATATTTCCGACTCCCCATCCTTAACCTTTGATCTCTGTCTTCTTTCCTTTTCCTCCTCCTCCCCCTCTGTATCTTTTCTCCCCCCGTACTGCCCTGCAGAAGATTGCTCCATGGGTGGGCCTGAGGAAGATCAACATCTCCTACTGGGGCTGGGAGGACATGTCCCCGTTCACCAACTCCTCTCTGCAGTGGTTGCCCGGGGAGCCTAGTGACTCAGGTTTCTGTGCCTACCTGGAGAGGGCAGAAGTGGCAGGCCTCAAGGCCAACCCCTGTACCGCCAACACTGACGGGCTCATCTGTGAAAAACCCGTTGGTAAGTGAGAGAACGGGGAGGACAGAGGGAAGAACGAAAGAACGAGGGGAGGATGATTTACTTATATGCTCTCTTCCGTTCTCAAACCGAACACACATCCCAGGAAGACACGGTTGAGAGGAGCTTAGGCGCCTCGGCGTGCCCCTGGATGGAGAGCCATCGTAATGGCTGATGTGAGGGGGTTGTTGACATCAGTTTAGCAGCTTTCCAGCTGCATGATCATTTCCGCTCAGGATTTAACACGTCGACTGGGATTCTAACACGCGACTCTTGTAGATTCAACTTCGTGCAAAAGTCCCAAGTCACATTTCCCCCACTTGGTTGCTTTTGGGCTTTCGGCTTTGACAAGAACCAGAATTCACTGGTCTAATAACTTTAAAAGTTGAAGATGAAGATGAAGAGTTGCATTATGATTGGGGAAGATCACATCCTGTGAGAGTTTGACAGTGACCTCCCTAATCGTAGGCCATCAGTGACAGATTGTCCCACGTAAACAAAAACACAAGTAACCTGGTAACACATACTGGCCGGCCTGACTCACTCAGTCTTATCCTATCTCCATTTAGTGCAATCAATCCTTTTTTGGTCTCACTTACTAGTCCAGAGAAGCTGAGCAGCTGACGCAAATGAGGCCTCAAATTGCGGTTTTAGCCTCCCTCCCTCCCATAGCTGCTCTTTTGTTCCAACAGAGAGGGAAAATTGGTAACTGAAGACATCTGGCTGTTTCTCATTACGTTTCTCGTCTTTTGCAGAGGCGTCTGCCACCCTGAAACCTTACCTCAAGTGATGGGGTCAGAAGGAGGGAGAAAATAACTCATGTTTACCTTTTCCGCTTTCGAGCAGAATAACACATTTAATGACACACAGCCTCTAAAAACATCCCGTCGAAGATGGAGACGGGTGTTTTTCGAGGCAGTGTGAATGTGCGTGACCTCCCCCCTTGGGGCTGAGGCCCGGCACCTGCCTCCAGGGCACCGGACAGACGCCTCCCGTTCTTGTGTCCACAGTGAGCCCCAGCCAGAGCGCCCGTCCCTGTAAGACGCCCTGCTCCACCCGCACCACCTGTGCCAACTGCACCAGCCAGGCCATGGAGTGCATGTGGTGCCGAAGCGCCCGGCGATGCGTGGACTCCAACGCCTACGTCATCTCCTTCCCCTACGGACAGTGCCTGGAGTGGCAGACCGGCGAGTGCGCCTGTGAGTACACCCGGGCCGAGCGTGCCGCGTTCCACGCACCCGGTAACGCGCTTCGGCCGCGACGTGTCACGGGGTTTTAGGGGCGCGCTCGTTTTTCTCTCGATAAAGCCACCGTTACGTTCTTCTGTCTTCGAGTCGGAGAGGCGCATTTGAGTCCGCTTCAATGGGATTATGAAATGTTCGCGGTGGGACGAGGAAACCCACAGCCCCCGCACTGCCAGGTTTATCCGCGGACGCGGTTAGTTAGCACATATAGAAGATGCTCTGCAATAGTCAGTTGAGTTTTGCACCAGACACTGCAATGTCTGTGACAGCATCCGCCATTGAAAGCTAGCTGGTCAGGGTTGAAGAACACTTTTGGTCTTGCTGGATATTTAATGTGGGCTAGCATGAATTTCTTTGCTTTCTTTTTGTCATTTTGAATGCTTCAAAACATGTTGTCCTGATTAAGGTGTTGTCCTGATTATCTTATATAGGCCGCAACGACAGTCAAAGTATGAAACAAGCCAGTTAGCCAGTTATGACGCTATGGTCCAGTTTCACAGGCACGGTTTATGTAGTCTAGGACAAAACAAAACGAGTTGAATAAAAAACCTCATTGACTTTGTTGTTTTAGGCCTAGATTAGGCTTGATCTGTGTTTGCGAAGGGAATTTGGCTGGAGTTCAGTGTAAAATGTACAGCCAGGATGAAAAGTATTCACTGCGCTCTCTGACTGTCCCTTGAAAAAGTGAATTTAGGTGGTAATTTGCCTTACTGTAAAGGTCATTTTGAAATCATCTGAGCAGATTGCACACTTTTTCTAATTTAATCAGAGTCCTGCTGTTTGGCATCTGCTGCATACTGTATCTCTACATCCTGTTTCATGACCTTCATTTACACAGGATTCCCAGGGATATCCAAGGTAGAAAAATAGCTAATAGGGGTGGGAACTCCTCTTGTAACCCAGTCAAGCAGTGATGCCTTTCAACTCCTCAAACCAGTAAAGTGTCCTGCTGGCACAAAGCTCAAGGGGTCTTCAAAAGATGATGTTGGTTCTGTAGGTGCAACAGTGCATGGGGATGTCCAGGTAAAAGAAAATCTGATTAAAACCTAAGCAAAATATGTTTCTGCTCACTTCTGGGAAAACAGATTTTCTGCAATGTTGCAACTTGTGATCACCAATCTGAATACAGGGGTAACATTAAACAATGCACCAACAAGGCATTCTTTTAAAGGTATCATCAAGTAAAAAAATATCTCCAGCCCTTCAAGGCAATAAAATCTGGATTCTGGTAGTATGTCTATGCAGTAATAAATGCCAACCCTGGTACCAGCACAATCAATGGCAGCCTTTTTTTCAACAATAGTTGAATTGATCGGTTGATGGATTTGATTGTTTATCTTAGTGTCTTACAAACAAAACAAAACATTTTTTAACAAATCTTTCTTACTCCCCTTCTATTTTCACTCAATGTTCAGCTTAGTAAAGTTCTGGAGTTAGTAATGATTTCGTCGGGTAAGGGTAGCTCAGAGAAAATGCACTCTGCCCCATTTTTGTGGACATATTCTACTTTTCAGTCAATCAGGTGCTTCTACTTTTCCAGACTCTTATGCCACCCTCCCTGATTGTGGGTACTATAGGGTACTAACCCTTACCCTGATTGTGGGTACTATAGGGTACTAACCCTGATTGTGAGTTATATAGGGTACTAACCCTGGTTGTGGGTTCTATAGGGTACTAACCCTGATTGTGGGTACTAACCCTGATTGTGGGTTCTATAGGGTACTAACCCTGATTGTGGGTTGTATAGGGTACTAACCCTTACCCTGTTTGTGGGTACTATAGGGTACTTACCCTGATTGTGGGTTCTATAGGGTACTAACCCTGATTGTGGGTACTATGGGGTACTAACCCTAACCCTGATTGTGGGTAATATGGGGTACTAACCCTAACCCTGATTGTGGGTACTATGGGGTACTAACCCTAACCATGATTGTGGGTACTATAGGGTACTAACCCTAATCCTGATTGTGTGTACTATGCAGTACTAACCCTAACCCTGATTGTGGGTACTATAGGGTACTAACCCTAATCCTTATTGTGGGTACTATGGGGTACTAACCCTAACCCTGATTGTGGGTACTATAGGGTACTAACCCTAATCCTGATTGTGGGTACTATGCAGTACTAACCCTAACCCTGATTGTTGGTACTATATGGACATCATTCATTTATTTTGAGAGAGATTGAGAAAAAGACAGAGAGAACGAGAGTGGGTGAGGCACTAAAGTAAACAACTCAACGAAAGTACAAGCTTTGTTTTTGTTTTCATTTGTCTCCAGCGATTTTAGGATTATGACCTTCTCTTGATACATACTGTGATGTATTTGGACCCTGTCAAATGTGTTTTTGTAAGGGTCGGTACTACAGCAATTTGGAGTTGACTGCCAGCTCTGAAGGTATCTCCATGGCCTGTGTACCTGGTGGCCAACTGTTATACCACCTTAAACAAGACAACTGATTGTTTTACTGCTCGTTATTTGTTGTTGACATTCCTGCATAGAAAAGGTGTAAACGGTGCACATCCAAAAAGTCTAGGACAAAAAATATTAATGTATAGTAAGGATTGAAGAAAGTCCACAACTTTGATAATGCTCCAACAAAGAAATTGAGTAGGATAAAGCACAAAATGTACAATGTTTCGAGATATCTGATGTTCCTGCCAGGTGAGTGTAATTCGTGTTCCTATCAAAAATAATATTGAAGAAAATGTTTTTGTCTGGGATAAATAGCTAGGTGAGTAATGTAATATTGCTAATCTATCCAGCTACTATAATGGTAACCTTGCTGCTCGCATGTATTAGCTAGCTAAAAGAGAAGGCTATGCTACAGCACAGTACAGTTCCAAGCTAGCTAGCCATAACAGATGACACTAACAGTATGACAAACTGCATGGTCAGGCCACATGCTCTAACACTGACCATCATCAGTATGGTGTTGTGTTTCTGTGAGAAAAATAGTTAACGTGCTACATGTTTAAACATTATGATACTATTAGTTTGATAATCACGTCCATTTATTTTGTTGGGGCAGTATGGGGCAAAATAATGATGTTACTAAGCCAACAATGGAGCAAGGAGTATACTAAGAGCAATGTGACCTGATAACTAAGGTACAGTTTTGTGCGTGTGATCCAGGGGAAGCTGGCATGAAGCTAAAACTCTTAAAAAAAGCCAGCAGGAACCAAGAAAGAGAGAGGGTCTACAAGTCGCTCTCAGCCGAGCAGATGGCATGGGGTCGATACATAAACACATATGGCCCTCATACTGCTAATCTTGCACTGCCATTCCTACAACCATAATACAACACCTTCAGTAACCTCTCTCAATCCCAGCGCCAGATGGTCTGTGCGGTTAACCAGACTGGTTGTGGCTCTTCCCCCCCGACTGTTTCTAACACATGATCTCCTTCTGGATTGCCTGAGCCCACCGCGAATGCATCCTTGTCATCACGTCCAGGAGCTGCTGCTCCCCACGGCATCCCCCTGGACAGGACAAATGGAGGCCTCAAACACTGACGTTACTCCCAGTGGAGACGTCACCCAGTGGAGACGTCACCCAGTGGAGACGTCACCCAGTGGAGACGTCACCCAGTGGAGACGTCACCCAGTGGAGACGTCACCCAGTGGAGACGTCACCCAGTGGAGACGTTACTCCCAGTGGAGACGTTACTCCCAGTGGAGACGTCACCCAGTGGTCCCTGAGAGAGGGAAGAGCGGTGGAGCGCGGAGGTGGGGTGTGTGTTCACGCTGACAGGCAGGGCATGTAGTTCATGAGGTGCTCAGTCTGAATGCTCCAACCTGTGTGTGTGTCCGTGTTGTTTCATGACGGCTTGGCAGAGACGACAGCTGCAGCTTTGAGACAAGCCAGCAGAGCAGGACCCTGGAAACAAGGGAGAGCGCTTCAAATACAACCCTCGCAGGGGATACCGTTAGAAATGGACCATTTGACGCAGTATTAGTCATTTACCAGACATCTTTATCCCATTCTACTTATCTATCTATACAACAACAATACAATGCCTTCAAAAGCGACCATAAACCCATTCCTAAATCCAGATGTCCATTGCTATGCAGTGGAATTACTCAGAGTGTGGTTGACAGAGCCTGTCTTTATCCCATACCCTCCTTGTTTACTGTTGGAACCCGCTGTAAATACCTCCCTTCCATCATCCACACCCACACATGGCCCCAGACATGCCACACCCCACAAAGAAGCCAGGCAGTGGTCAAAATGCAAGCTCCAACCCAGTGCCTTCAACCTTAATCCCACTAACATTGCATTTACTGAAGTGATTACTACTTTGATACAGTGATACAAGAAGAATATTTTGATCTGCCCGGATTCACTTCTTGTCTGTCTACATTCGGCCAGAAGTCCCATCACCAGGCCACGTGGAGACCCAAACCATTACCAGTCCTATTTGGTCTGCTTTGAGGATAAGAGACGTGGAGACAAAAATGGCTACTGTGCTTGGGACAGATTAGTCAAAGGTACAGTTGTTTGGCCACAATGCCAGAGGCCATGTTTGGGGAAACTAAAACTGATAGAAAGTTACAAGAAATGGCTACATGAGGTTATTTCAATCAAAGGGGTCAACACCAGCTAATAGAGAACTTATTTTCAGCACTCCGACTGTATTGCTGTTGATTTTTCGATGAATAAATACTGATTGAAAAGCATAATCTTTCAGTATCATTTGTGCAGTTTGGTTACTTTTATCTGTCAATAGTGTTGAAGTCCAAATACCTAAAAGAAGACAACTTTCCAGGTGTACGTATTATTTCAAATGACAGTAGCATCTGCCAAAAACAACATCTAGCCCTTAGGCATCACATCTCTGTGCCAGGTTGTCACAAACACATTTGTTTTTTTATCTAAAGGGTGCTGGAAGAATGCATGTCTCCTGTCCCCCTGCACTAACTATAACCTAACCCTATCCTTAACCTCATTTACTTAACCTTCGAGAGACACAGGAAAGGTTTTAACCTCCTCTGGACTTCTCCACGTATTATTTGTTGTAACATGAAATTAAAATGTATTTTTAAATGTATTGAAATGTGTCTTTGGCACTTAGAAATTCCTAACGTCAAAGTTAAGAGAAGCTGTACATTATTCAAAACGTATTACAAATATAAATCAGACAACAATTGAAGTATTCATACCCATACACATTTTGATAGGATCTCGGTCATAGAGACTAGCCAAGACTTGGTGTGAGTGTTTTTTTGAATGATTGCTTTTTTTTCACCACTTTCTAATGACGGTCTCTTATGTGAAGTACTCAGTTGTTGTGGTACGCACAGTGTCTCCTAGCTCAGCCGTAGAAGACCGAAACACCATCAGTCCCAATAAGTCTCTTGGCCATTCTTGCCCAGATACCAAGTTTTAACAGACAGCCTTTTCTCTTTATTTCTTAATAATATACTTGACTGTGCTCCGGGAGATCAATCAATTTCTTCGGATTGTTCTCATATCCTAACCAGGTTGTTTTTATAGATGTAACCAACATCCCAGAGACCGGTGTGTTTAATCTAAAATCTCCTAAAATGCACACAGATATACTCCAGAGTATTATGTGCCTTCTAAAGACAATGTGTTGCACCACAGTACATTCAGGTGTCAAATAAAATGGGGTAAATACTTTCGGTGTTATTTTGGTCATTTAAACACTTCCATTTTGACATTGGGGATTGTTTTGTGTTTATCTGTTGCAGACATTCTGAAAAAACTGATGTTAATTTTGATTTCATTTTGTAACACAATGAAATGTGGAATAGTCCAAAAAGGTGTGAATAGTTTTGGGTGGTGTATGTTTAATTTAACCAAGCCTTAACTTAAAAAATTAACCTGTAATGCCTATACCCAAAAGTAACCCTAATTCTGGTCCCCAAATCCATAGTTAACAGACACACACAGACACACAGCACATTCATTATTTTTGTGGCCTAGTAACATAATTAGCTTGACTTTGCCACATAGTCATAGTGTAATAATATATTATAAAACCTAAAGATGGATAGAGAACAACGAGATTGTCTATTAATATGTTTGTTAAAAAACTGCAATTTGTGATATACAGGCCAACATATAAAGTATTGAAACTGTAGATATACAAGACCCATGTCTCATTTGGATGAAAATAAACACAATTGCGGCCATTGTCAAAACTGTGCACTGCATAGTCAATAGGTGGTCATAATTGGGACATATTTGGACTACCATGTAAAATACCTTATTTGTCTTCAGATTATGGAATTGCCAGTCTGCTGTCAACAAAGCTGACCTTATCTAAACTTTTGCTGGCCTTCAATTTAGTTTTTGATCCTGACCGAGACATGGTTCACACTAGAAAAACATCGTAGAAAAACAAAGCCTAACATTTGTCATGTATTGTCCACCAGGGGCATTAGGAGAGTTCCTAAATGATCCTTATCCGCGCAGGATTCTGTAACCCAGTTGATTTTAATGCAACACTAGTTCTGATTACTACGTTGTTTCATTTTCTCTTTCTGTCCTCTAACCCTACAAACTCAACTACTTCCCAGATAGAATTGTGTGGTTGCAATCTTTGTTTCTTCTTTCCCTCTACTCCTTTTTTCCCATCTGCCTCCTTAACCCTACTCTCCTCTCTTTCCACCTATTTGAACTACCTGTCCCTTGTCCTTTCAGCCAGCCTGGCTTTCTTTTCCCGCTACATGGCTGACGGGCTCACTCACTGCCGAGCAAGAAAACGAAACTTCCAGAAGATCTGTCATCCTTTCATTCACTTCTCTCTACCTTCCATTCCTCTGTTTCTGCTCATGAAGCCAATTTATATCATTCCTAAATTTCAAGCATCTGCCTTTCATTGCAGGAAACTCTTCGGCAACTCTGCCACCTTTTTTTCCTGTCCTATATCCTCCATCTCCTTCTTTCTGTAGACAACCTCGGCAACCATTTTGAATTGAAGGTTGACAAGATCCGCTCCTGTTTTCCTCAACCTGTTCCGGTTTCTGCCTCTCAGCTTGCATGGAGCGGGTCTGTGTCCATCCCAGGCGTACCTCAGGGATCCGTCCTTTGTCCAATTCTCTTTTTTTCTTTCACTTGGCACTGTCATATCCGCACTTGGCCTGTCCGATCATTGCTACGCCAATGACACTCAGTTATTCTTCTTGCAAAGAACCTTGGCATGACACGCAACAAGAACCTGTTACTATCTGCAAACATCAAAGCAGTCACATCCTCTTGTAGATTCATGCTGTACAACATCCGCAAAATACCACCCTACCTTACAAAGAAAGCGTCTCAGGAACTGATCTGGCCACATGTAATCTTCTGTCTGGACACTGTTGGCCGGACTCCTTAAACACTTATTCCACATCCCCACATACTCATTACATTTATCATTACTAATTAAGTGTGCTTTTGGAGTTTTTGTATGGTGGAAAGATACTGACTTGCCCATGTTAACACTCACACTCATGTTCATGTAATAATGCAGAACAAATTATTAGATAATGGCCAGGGACACTGGTTGCTGTTGATGCTAATGATAGCTGGTGTCTGTTTCACCGTGTGTTTACCCTGACAATGTTTGTGTTTATGGGTGCTTTTGGGTTAACTTTTTAGTTACCGGGAGTTGTGTTTCAACCTTTTTCATTGTTCTAAACCACCCAAGCTGTAATCTTCTGACAGTCTAATACATTTGCTTTGGGTGTTCAGCATTGCTTATCCCTTATAAGGCTTTGCCTTTTTGGACCAATTACTGTGTTTCCTGCCACCATTGTTCATCCATTTGATGGTTATTACTCAACTTGGGACAGAAACAGTAGAGAAGGGATACACTCCACTTAGAGCCACTGGGATGACCCAGTAAGATGAATGGGTCTGGGACCCCTTGGCGACAGATGAGAGGCCGTTGTCAATGAGGCGGTGTCGTCCAACAACATACATCATATTTCCAAATGATACAATTTATGTGTGCATTTGTTAACTAGGTTTCATTGGGAAGGTAAAATACTTTTTAATACATTTTCAGATCACTGAGTATCAGTACACTCATAACCTAATCACAACTCTTTTAGATCAAATAAGCTTTAATTAGGCTTGTATAGACATATTCAATAAGGTCTGCTTATCTTGCACTGACAGATTTTGGGCAATTGTAATCCTCTCAATTTGCTTATTTATTTATTTCATGTTTTTGAACAAACCCAAAATATTTTTATAAAATCATTGCACTGTACATTCATTCATAGTAAATTATAGATGTATTCCTTGTTTGGATTGGAAGGTATATTGGACAAAAAGGTAATAATATTCACTTTTTGGTGTACTGTTCATGGGATGGATATGAAAAGCCCATAGGAGGTCAGTGACTCCAATCTGGCTGTGCTTCTAAAACAATGTCCCCCACAACACAACGTGATTCTGCTGCTGCTTCTAGAAATGGGCTTTCTCTGTGTGAAGGTCATGTTTCAGCAGGTAATTAGGACACAGTCTGGCCTTTGTTCTCTTTTGATAATTTCAGCTTCAATATCATATTGCTTGCTATTGGGGTTCTACGTTGGATATTTGGATAAGCACTTTAAAAACTCTAATGTAAAAATGTCTTCAAAAATAAATGTCATTAATTGAAGCTGGCACACACACACACACATGCTGGCCAAGGCAGTGCCCACCTTTTGCATCTCAGAGTGACTCCCAATGGTATTGGCCTGATCAACACCTGAATATGTGACTTAACAATCAAGGATAAATAGCAGAGAGCACCAGTATCGTAGTTAAACCATCATAGTTTAGCCATATGTACAGGAAGGAAACAGAAATATATCATGCATCTGGATAGAAATGGTGGTACACACTCTTGGACTTTTCTGACCATTACCAAGAACCACTATACTGCATTTTGCCTGGGGGCTTTCTAACAGGTTTGTTATACGATTCATTGCTCAAATTTGATTGGGTGGACAGAAAATAAAACCTCTGCACAGCCTTTTAGGTCTCTTGGACCCAGTGTTGAGAAAACATTTAACCTTTCTCACACTTATCCAATTTGGCAGATTTCTCCAAAGAATCCCCCAATAAGTCACACAAAGAAATATAACTGTAATTTGTAAAATGTGCATGATCAAAATGTGCGATTCACTGCCCTTGGACTACAAGAATGAAGGGTTGTGGCTTTTTATGCAGTACAGATATTTAGTCAATTATCTCTTGTGTATATATATTCGTTTTTTAAAACCACTTCCCAGTCTCCACAAACACACGAACACCCAATGGCATTTATAAGCTCATTTATAAAACATATCACTCACCAAACTACTGAACAATATGATATAAATACACTGCTCAAACACATTGAGGCAATACATCATCAACACAATATAACGCAAAGTCAATTAAACTTCAGGGACAACCATCTGTCCAGTTAGGAAGCATAAGCAAATGTGAATTAATGTCACCTGTTTTGGTGCAAATGAAAGTGACAACAGGTGTACTGGAGAGGTAAAAGCAAGACAACCCCCAAAATGGAAATGGTTTTCCAGGTGGTCACCACTGACACTTGCTCTCATTACCCTTCCTGACGTATTCTTCTCTAGTTTCGTGTTTTGCTACTGTCCATGTCACTACTGATAGCATGAGGTGGTACATGCAGCTCATTCAGGTTGCACAGGTAGTCCAGCTCATCCAGGATGGCACATCCACACATGTCCTTGCAAGAACGTTTGCTGTGTCTCCCAGTACAGTCTCAAGAGCTTGATGAGAGTTGGCATCAACCCAGCAGCAGGACTGCGCAAAGGAACAGAACTTATGGACTTATGTATCGGTGCATCCGACAACGCCAAATAGCGCCACAGTCTGTCCAGGAGCTCACTGGTGCCCTGATCCAGGTCTGGGAGGATATCCACCAGGACTCCATCCGCCATCTCATCAGGAGCATGCCCATACAGGCACGTGGGGGCCCTGCACACTACTGAGTCACATTGAGTTGTCGTGATGAAAGTCACGCAAGTCGGAACAGGCTGTGATTTCAATAGTTTGCTTTGATTTCCGATGTGAGTTTGAATCCAGCCCTCAATTGGTTGGTGATTTTGGTTCCCATTGACTGTTGTTACGTCATTTTGTTTTCAACGAATTACACGATATAGATCTTATTTTTTTCATTGATCAAGACCCAATGTGTGATTTAAGAGTTTTGAGCAGTGCAAATATATATATATATATATATATATATATATATAATGAAACAGACAGAAAAAATATCCATAATGCCCCTTTCTATTACGTTGTAGGTGGCAATAAAAAGCCTAAATAGCTTTTAGAGCTTAGTGAGACTATATTTCTACAAAATGTTAACACTGCTGTCTCTGAGGCCGGGAGAGTGGAGAGCTGCTGTGTTTGTAATTATGAAGTGCAAGACTGGTTGGATGAAAAGGAGACAGGAGAACCTAGAAATAAATCAGCAGTGTGGTTGAATAATGCAACAGGGACAGACTCTGAAGCACTGCTTTTGGGGCAAAAAGTTCAGCAAACACATCAGTGACTTATGGAAATGCAAGCGGTTCAAAACCCCAACTTCTGGCAAAAATGCATATTCTAACATTCACTCAGAAAAACCGACATGGCAATGGATAAGAAACTCTTGGATAACTTTCTCATACCTCTTGGTGTCCAACAGTTTCTTCTTGTTCTACTTAAAAACAATTTCACGCATATTGTGTCCCCCAACTAGATGACATGTTCAGCACTCCATGATGGCCAAAACCTGCTCTTGGAAAGGCCGTAGTCAATCAGTTAGATGCATAATTTATTTTTATTCAGTAAAACCAGGCAATATATATATATATATATATATATTGTATCACAATTTTTATTATTATTATAGCTTGACATGGTCAAAGAAGGACAATAACAGATCAATAACTGATCAATAAATGTTCAATCCCTGACAGGCTCTAAATAGGAAACAGATTTAACTACACCACCAAAATAATCTTAGCTTCAAAGTACATGGATGAAGATTTTCATTGTAAGCATTGAATGCAGTAAAATGTAATTTCTAAGTTCCATTAAAAGTGTTGGTTGAATGTCAGAAACATTTTATGAATACCAATGTATCCTCAGCAAAGACCAAAACACAATTTATTGAAAGGAATTCAATTTATTTAGTAAACATAAGGTCAAACCATTGGAAATAAGCAATGATGTGTAAAAGGAGATGAAGGTTGTGTTTATAAAACAGCATGTGTTTTGGTACTTTTAGCAAAACACAATACTTTTTAATTGTGATATCCTCAAGAAAAACCTCAACAAAAAAGTGTTTTAGTCTCTGCTCTCCTTTGTCAAGGAAGTCCAGTTAAGGTTATTTATTTGTCAGAGTTACAAACAATGTAAATATACCTACAGTAGTACATTTTACCTCAGTATGTGTGTACACACATTTAGAAATTTCTCAAACACAATACATTTTATTGATTAGTATGATTTCTTTCTGTTTAAAAAGAACCCCTACATAATATCATACATTAAATAGAATTCATTCTATGCTTTTTAGTTGGTCTCCAGGAACTGTATTAATGACTTTCACCGGTTTGTGTTTCCTTGGGGTGATTATGTAAAGGATATAAAAATATATACTTTTATGGATTGATAATACCACTAAGGGACTGAGGCAAAGAAGAATCAAAGAATCACAATTTTATAACTAACCAGTCTAGTGGAGTTTTGGGGTTATCAAGTCTCAGATGAACTACTGCTTATGTTGTTTATGTTGACATGCCACTTTTTTGAGAGGTTGTATAAAAGAATTCTGAGCCAAACCAAGAAATTGCAGTGAACTTTGCAAAATATGGTTGTGGATCATAATGCTTTGGGGCTGTTTTGCTACTAGTGATCCAGGGGCTTTTGTTAAAATGGCATAAGGAAATCCATTAAGTACCAAGATGTTTAGCCCAAAAACCTGTTTCCTCTGCCAGGAGATTGTTACTTGGCCGTGGATGAACCATCCAACAAGATAATGAACTGAAACATACAACAAAATCGAAAACGAATTGTTTGCTGGACAACAAAATGTTGTCTAATGTCTTCTCATTAGAAAAGAACAGTTAACAAGTGCAAACCTTAACATCTTCTGCTTACAAAATATTTGCAGGAGTGGCAATAATTTTTAAATCTATGTTTTGCTGAATACAATCTAACTGCATAATAACATGTTATGCATTGTAATGAAAGTATACAGCTAACCTTTATGTGTGAGCCCCAAATATGACAGGTTTTTTTTTTGGGTTCACTTTTTCTTCGTTTCATATAAAAAGCCAATACTTCCTAAATTGACAGTGCCTTTGGCCTTTCATGTGACAACAAAATGAAATAAAATGTAAACTTCTGCAAAAGGTGTCTATTTTGCACAGCAGACGTATCACGCAGATAGGAGTTGTGTTTAACCCTGGAGACCTTTATCAAAGGCAGTCAGTGCGTGTTTTGTTGTTTAAATGTTGGGGCTGTGGTATGAACAGATGCTTGACTCTCTGAGCCTAAAGGGGCTTCTTGGTGGAGTGTGTGAGCTCTTCTCATCAGCTAACCACCTGCTTTTGTCAGACAGTCCGCTTCCAACAACAGTCCTCTACCTTTACCTGGTAGACAGAACAAAGGCTTGTTGGCTAAAAGTTACCTAAATGTCACTCTCTACTTGAAAGGACCAATGTTCGGCTCTTAATTAATGACGTGAAGAGGATACTCGTGATAACAGAAGCCAGAACTGTGATGAACATACTTTATCAACCTCAGAGTTGTTGGTATTTTCGACAGAAGCCTTGATAACTTGGCCCTGTAACATGACTATTCCAGTAGAAATATAGCTGAATATCCTTAAGGTGGGAATCATTTTTTCTCTAAATGAAAAACTACATTCATACACACCCCTTTAATCCATTAAAGAATGAATCAGCTGGCTATTGTAGGAAGAGTCATTGGCTGTCTCCGTTTCCTCCCACTGCCAACTGAATGAATTAATGAAAGAGTAACAATCGTCTACTTTATTTATGTGATGTTAAGTGGATGGATGTAACAGTGCTTACTTAGACTAATTAATTTTATCAAGAGCAGCCAAGTATTCTACGAGGGACGTTTTGATGCCTCTAATTAATCTTCCTCTCTCTCTTGCGAACTTTCTTTCTCTCAACTTCTTCTCCTCTCCCTCTCTCTATCACTCTCCGATTCTCCCCTTGTAGCGCAGAACTGTTCTGGACTGAGGACATGTGGCCAGTGTTTGGATCAGGTGGAGTGCGGTTGGTGTGGAGACCCCACTAACACGGGGAGGGGCCGGTGTATGGAGGGCTCCTACCGTGGGCCCATGAGGAGCCCCTCCAGGCAGACCAGAGACATGGAGAGGGACAGAGACATGCTGCAGGACCCTGCTCTCTGCCCCAGAGAGATGGGATTTGACTGGGCCTACATCCAGTGTCCCGGTGGGTCAACGCAGCCACGCACAGATTGACAAACGCTGACGAGGACAGACATCTTTTGCGCGCGCGAGCACTCGTGACACACCATGCCGAACTAAATGAATGAATGACTGACGCAAACGCACGTGTGCACGTTGGGGTCACACGGATTCCACCCGCTGACTCCTTTCCTCCCTCTTGCCAGCCTGTCAGTGTAGCGGCCACAGTACGTGTGTGAACGGCAGTGTCTGCGAGCTGTGCAGGAACCTGACCACCGGACCGCGGTGCCAGACCTGCATGCCTGGTTACCATGGAGACCCCACGAACGGCGGAAAGTGCCACGGTGAGTACTTCGTAGGATGTGGTGAACCAGTGTGGACTGAAGGGGGCAGTGTTTCAATGGCTCTGAGATTCACGCGTCCTTCCGGAAAGCAGACCGTTGGAGCTCCTGACAACAGTAAGCAGGAAGGACACGTGTATTTCTGTTCAAAGATGGTGTGGCTGGGCGCTGGGGGGAACCATTCTCTACTGTGTAATGTTTTCACAATGTCATAAAAAGAAAGCCAATAGTTGGGAGAGCTGCAGAAACTCGAAAATAAAGCCAGTGGGGAATATAGGCTGTGTTCATTAGTTTTGATAATCATCATAGACCACCGCATCTATGGTCTAACTAATAGAAACTAATGGCCAATATGGACACGGATATAAAACCAAATCTATAATTCTTCATTGACTTTATGTATAATTAAAGTTCTATCAAGTCCTTTGGATATTTCTATCCTGTTCAGTCCCGTGAACCCTATTGCTCTGAAACCATGTACTGGTGAGCCCACAACACCATTAATCTCTTCGTATTAAATGGACATTTAAAAGGTGAGTAGGAATGAGAGAGGGCCACATGAAGAGACGGAGAAAAAGATGATGGAGAGGATAATGTGGAAGTACGAAGAGCAATACATCTGGAATCTATCGTAGCAGGATGTAAAATAATTAGAAAAGAAGAAAAATAGAATAAGAATAAAACTCGGTAGGTGTAATAACGTCATTCTCTCGCTGACAAATGTGCGTTTGGAGCGTGGCATTGATTCCCTTGGAGTTGATTGATACATTATCTTACCCACCCTCTCTCCTCCTACAGTGCTCCTTCTATACTTGCCTCCATCTTCCTACCATCATGGCCTCCTGTCCTGGTTTAGTGCTGTCATGATTAAATGCAATTTATTGACTCTGTCTGTCATACAACATTTACCTCTTCCACCAGGCTGCAGGGTTAACAGGCTGACCACCGAGGTCTGCGCCTAGAGAACGGATGTTTTACTCCTCACTTGTTCTGGCCGGGTACATTTACCTGGGTCTTAATGGCTCCAAGCTACAGATCTGTGCTGGATTAGACAAATGGAATGTCTCCCCTCCTCACGCCTGTACATCATGTAAGGGAGGGGGATGTAGCCCGAGTCGACGTCAGACAGAGGGGAGAGGAGAGAGAGGAGGTGGGAGAGCGCGGGAGAGACAGAGAGGGAGGAGGAAAGAGAAGGACAGTACGTCAACAAGGCATCAAACTAAAATATGTGCGCCGAGCTGCCCTTGAAGATAGCGAGAACGGAGGAGATACACATAGATAGGAGGAACATAGACAACAGATGGAGAAGGAGGAGATATTGCCCGGTCTGGAGTCACCGTGATGGATGAAGAGTTGACCTTGTATGATGTGAAAGAGGGTTGTGGGTGCATGTCGGTGTGTGTGTGTGTGTGTCTTGAATAGCATGCGTGTGAGTTTGTTTGTGCGTTTTCCCATTTTACTGGAGACTGACAATCTCAGAAAAAAAACATGGACTTTTTGACCTTGTGGTGAGATTTCACCAGTTCCTGTGAGGAAGCTATTCCTTGTTTGGGAATTCTATTTAGGGTACATTTTGGGTTAGGGTAGGGTTCTGGAATGATGAAATGGGGAGTGATTCTTGAAAATATGTTTAGTGATTCCTAAAAGATGTTTCATAGCTGGAATCCTAACCAGAACTAATAAGGATAGTGAAACCGAGCCTTAGTATGACATTCTGTCCCTTTGAGGAAAACCGAAATTTCTGGTTAAGGTTAGGGAATGTGGATTCTTTGTTTTACAGTAGACATGGTGGAAAGTCTAGCCTTACTGCAGTAGCCACGTAGCACCTCTTTCTGGGCTTCACAGCACTTTGAGAAGGAGTGGGAGTACTTGATGGAAGGAGAAGGTTTGGGGGCTGGATGTCGATAAGCTCTCCAAAACGGTCAGCATGTGAAATGACCAGTATGGGAACATTATAATTGTTTTTTGATCATGTTGGCACAGTATATTTGTCCTATGTGCTAGGCATTTGTTTGCATATACCTTTCTCCCAGCAGCACCATCTGAGAGTCCAATTAAAACACGTTGGGGTTAATGACATCAATTCCTGGATCCTGATCATGGGATGTACAGACACTTTCCGTTGGGTACCGTAACGCCGCTTTACAATACACGACACGTTACGTTGACAATGCCGTAACATGCAGTACCCGACACGTTTTTGGCTACACTGTTCCGTGGGCTACCGTATCAAAACACAGTATGGCAGACAGTGTTGGCTGAGGTACAGTTAACCAGGTCAATTCAACGTTTGCTTAGCTATGACCGCTCGGTCTCCTCGTAGATGTAGTGGCCCCCGTGTGCTTGTGTAACACTCTTCTGAAAGCTTCGGTCTGGCCTACTTTTCCAGCGCAGTCATTTCATCTTCCAGTTTATTGTTTTCACCCTCCCTGCACTGTGGGCACACAGTCACACCAAAGTCACACCGTGGGACCCAGCAAGCTGATGGCTGTTGTTCTTTTAATGTTCCCCTCGTTATTCCTTCCTCCTCGCATGAAGCCTCCACTGCAGAGTTCAATTAAAATGTTGTTTATTGCGGTTGGAAATGGCAGACTGTGCTAGCTTGGTGAATTCCATTACAGACTCTATAGCAGGGCACCCGGTCTGTCTGTCTGTCTTTGTGTCTGTATTTTTGTCACTCATCCTGCATGTTTGTTTAATGGTTTCTATCCCTGAATTGCTTGTTGGTTTTTCTGTTGCGGTTTCATGCTCTCAGCAACACCTAAATTGCTCCTGAGGGATTCTTAAACTCATATTTTATTTTGTTTTGCTGTTTGCTTACCCACTAACCTTTTTATGCAAAGGGATTCACATCTCACAGTCTTCCCCCACTGCTGAGATCTTATACCCAATTGTCTCGTTGTTGCCTTTCATTAATGTTGCATGCAGTTGAGTAGGCTGCTTCAACATTCTTTCCCTCTTTTTTTCACGTTGTTCTCTCAGTTTATTTAATGAGCAGCTCCTCAGTCAAGATGACCAAATCCACAGGACGTTGGGAATCACCTTGAAACCTGCCAGTAGGGGCGACAGTGAGTTCTATAACTGTCAGGTTGGCCTGTGGCTAAATAGGTTGTTGTGGACGTTCTGGCTCCAAGACTTGCTGGTTTAATCCCAGTACTTGGCACTTGTTTGTTTTACGCCCTTCCCAAACCTTAGCCTTTAATCATTAAGAATAAATACTCTAACTTAACCATTGATTATTTAGGCTTTAGTCCCTAAACCTAACCTGGGCGGTTGTTGCTCAGTTTGAGTGACAGCGTCTGGTTGGGAGACGTTTATCCTGCCACGGAGAAGCTTCAGGTTTTGAGGGAAATGGGGACGGCTTGTTGCTCCGTCTGCTGCTTTCCCTGTCTCTCCCAAAACATACACACACCCACGAACGCACACGCACGTACACCCTCTGGTTTGTCGGGGTATAAATGAGCGTCTGTCATATTTAGTGTAGGAGGATGCTGTTGTGAGTGAATACATGCCCAGCAAGCTCCTGTGTATCCTGCGGTGGGAGGGAGGAGGCAGCAGGACAGCTTTTCAGTGTGATTGTGTGTGAGCCTCTGTGTGTGTGTGTGTGTATGCCTGTCTGCTCTAACAGAGGTCAGTGCAGACTTCTGTCATCAGGGCTGAAGCTCAGCACAGGGCTACTCAGCCAGCCTGATGGATTAGACATTTGCAGCTGTTCCAGATATTTAGGTGCTCCGAAGCCTTTGTGATTTAAAAAACAAACAAACCTGCGGTCCAGGCACCAACTGTGTCCTCACCCCCTACAAGCATTGTGTGTGTGTGCGTACTAGGGTTGTGTGATTGCGATTTGCATTGTATATCAACGGTGATTGATAGACAATGTGATGTGCGATGTGACAGGTCACGGCTAAGGCTGAGGCCTCACTACATTGAGAATAAAAAGGAAATCAGAACGGATGAATGTTTAAAGATCAACACGTCAGAACCTTGTGTCTGTGAAAATGAACAGACATTTTCCAGATGAGAGAACTTTGCCGAGTTTAAATCTTGTCCGCTACTTACTGTCAGTACCTGGGTCATATGGAGAGTTGCCATGTGTGTGGAAGGACGTTGAACAGGGTCGTCTGACTTTGTGCACTGCAGTGACACCATGTGATTGGTCAGACACCTGTAGCTTTATGTGTGGTTGTTGGCCGGAGAATGTGCTTTCTTCTAAGCATACGTAGGTTTTCCCAGCAATGTCCTGGTTGATTGAGTAGTGTAATAAGAAGCAGAATAACTCGACTTTGCTTATGAAGGCATGTTCTGATCAAGTCTCTGGAGCCCATTGGGAGCTGTTGTTACAAGACATGGCCATAATCACAAATTGGGCCTCAGAAAATTGTTAGGAAAGATTTTTTTTTTTAATAACTGTAGAAAAACAATTATCAAGTATGTAGTGCCTTTGGAAAGTATTTCAGCACCTTCAATTTCTCTACATTTTTGGCATATTTTGCTCAAGTCTAACCTGAGTGATGGGCGTTGAAATGTAATGCGACTTGATAGGATGGTCAAGCCCTGATCAAGTTTAGCAGATATGTCTATGTAAGGCAGTTGCTCTCCCGTTATACACAAATCTGCTGAGTGTGGAAAGTACTGTAAGCGGGCCACTTTTTATTCAAGGTTCTATTGATGTCCAAGGCCATGAACCTTTGTGTGCGGTCGTAGATCTTCCTGTTACAAGGTCATTCAAGACAGAAAATAAAGTCCATTGAAAATATACTCTTTAAAATTGAATAAGGACGGACAGTACCCAGCCGTCTTTAGCAGAAAGTGATTTGTTCTCCAAAGAGACTTTTAGCTATGTATCAAATAGATTAATCCTGTTCAACCAGGATTTAGCAGGAGCATACATGCTACATCTATATCCCCGGTGTGCCAAAGAGCTTTCTGGTTGTTTAGCGTCGTTGCTCTCTGGTTCTATTGAATAACCGCAACAACAGTAATAGTACATGCCATTTAGAATCAACTTTTTCCTCAGAACAACTTAACGCCAACTTTGTTAAATATGTTAATTAGATGGAGAACTGCAATAGAAACGTCAATTATCCCATCTGTGCTACTTCCCACACATAGGAGGAGCAAGACCTAGAGCTGTAATTCAACACAGCCATATGTTATAGACACATAGAGCTAGCTCTCCTCAGGGCCAGGGGAGAAGCCTACTCACCATGGAAATTAATGGATCCTAAAGTGCTTATGGTTGCAAACAGAGCTCGGAAGTTACTTTTAAGTAGCTTTTAAGGAACTACAGGTAACCACCAAAATAAAGGAAACACTAACATCCATTTTGATATTTGAGTGACAACAAACCTACAGAACAGCTTCATTGTGCCTTGACACAGATTTGTGGAACTATTATCGGAAATACAATAATAAGTGTTTGACTGGGTTTAGATCTAGTGACTGTGATGGCGCGCTAGCAAGTATAGCACTATAGTCACTAAAGGGTCCTGTCAGATGTGCCACACTAATCACCACACTTTTTAACTCACTGAGATCTCCTATTCGAGAAAATAATGCCTTATCGTATACACAGGAAGGTTTCTAATATAGACAAAAATTGTTGTAAGTATTCATTTATAACAACTAGGGGTTCTTTTGGGTTGACCCGATGGGTTCACTGGATAAGAATGTTCTGGATCCCCTGCATAGGATATGACTTGGATGCCAACTGTCATGAAACAGAACAGCTGATCGCTACTTGCGTGTTTAAACATCACCATGGGTGGAAACAGGTGCTGGTAAGTCATTTGGTTTAACTTGCCGCTTAGGAATGTACGCTGCTGAATAAATAAAATGGGAGATCACAAACACAGGTTAAAGCTTAACCTGTTTAACAAAAGATTTACAACAGTTATGTCACCCTATGCCCTTATGGCTGGTATTGCCCCTTTTGGCTGAAATAACCCCTATAAGACGTATCCTATAACTGTCTACCGGTCTGACATCGAATGGGAGAATGTTTTTTTCAGCTGTGTGATGTTTGAGGGGTTTCTTGCATGCACAGCCTGTTCCAAATCACCCTACAGCATCTCAGATCCGGGCTTTTACTTGGTCATTCCAGAACTTTTCATTCATTTCTTTAACAGCTAGATAATATTTATATTTGAATGAGCAAATAAGCTAGATTTGTCTTACTTGGACATAATGCTTTTGTTTCATTTTTATTTTCTGTGTGTGGAAATGGAAGATTGAGGGTTTTATTAGGATTGTCATTAGCTCCTGCTAAAGCAGCAGCGGCTCTTGGAAGTGCCTGCCTTCACTATTCAGTACTTTGTATCCCGCCCATTTACTCAAGTCTTTCCTTTATTTTGGGGTACACCTGTAAGCCGATTAACAGGCTAGGCCGGAGATCTACAGTATGTAAAAAGTTGGATCCTTCAAAAAGGGAAAATAATTAAGCAAGTACTGTTGCAATAATATTTTTTTTGATTATCAGCCTTAGAACAAACCTGACCTATCAGAGAAGGATTAGAAAAGCTTTCTCTTCTCCTCTGCATTCCTGTCCAACATCTCCATTTTGTATTTCGGACATCCATTATTATGACTCTAGCAGCCCCTTCTTTCCCCATGTCATGTAGGAAAAGCTAAGTGACACTTAATCATGTTTAGACAGACATTGTTTGCGATCCACATGGGTTATTAGATTTGACTGAAATGACTGAAGTCTTTGTGAAGGTTGTTCCCTCTGCAGACATTCCCTTGTACAACCTGTGTGTCTTCTATCGTTGTCTCTTGAGGGTCATCTGTCAACCTGATTTAGAGATTTTGTAGGACTCAGTTAGATAACAAATAGATAGATAACTGAATTGGAGAGGGTCAATACTGTGATAATATATGAAAATACAGTCTGGTAGGTTTTGTGTGTGTTCAATAAATATATATTTTAAATATGATATTATGCATACATACTTATATACAGTGCCCGTAGGATCCACCAAAGTTGATGGCACATTTCATAAATATGAAACATTAAAAAAAAAGTGATGATTACAACTAAGTAATAAATGTATTTTTTCGGATAAATAATTCAATTTTTCTTTGAACAATTTAACCTAAATTTAAGGTTAGCTATTTAGTGTAAGAGTAAGCTGATGCTATATGAAAATACAATATTGTGTATGTACAGTATAGATTAAGTGACACTTAAGTCTGATAATGTCGTTTTGGGCCAGCATATCTGTTGAGCAATACAGTAGAAGCTTTACTGTTGTGTGCGCTGACTATGCACAAGCTATCCTGATCACCAGGCATTGAATTGAGTTAGCACATCATGCTTCTTGCCATCAACATCAGCCAGTTTAATCAGTATAATCTCTCCTCTTTTGAATGCTAAGAAGGATCAGAGTGAATGACTGAAAAATGCAGGCACATTTACATATTTGTGGGAAGGAAGAAAATGTGTTGTTCCAATTAAATTACCTTGTGAAATAATTATTTGAACTTGTCAATTGCTAGAATGGAAAGAAAGTAAGGAGTTTGGAAGGTTGTGTGGTGCAAGAAGCAGTCCGAGTAAAGAACCAAACAGGCGGTCTATATCTGCCGAGACCTGCTCTGCTTCATGATAAAATGCACACGCAGCAAATTCAGAGGCGTACATACAACTCAAAACGTAGAAATATTACACCAAGTGTTAAAGATTTATCTCTGCTGTTGTGGTGCCAAAAAAACTCTTAGTGTTCAAATGTTTTAAAATGCAATGACTGCAGTGTTAAATAGTTCATTTACATTAAACCGGAGAAAAACTAAATGTGCTTGTTGCTTTAACGTTATACAAAGTGAACAAAAATACATACTAATAGGCATATTTCCTGGGGTGTATATTTTGTTTATTGTAGTTACCACCCATGATGATATTTCTATGTGACTAAGGCTTGGTTATTGAATTTGAATTGAATTTCATGTTTCAGGCCTGCTGTCACAAGAATACTGGTTTGCAAAGTGATGTAAAATGCCTTTTGGAATCTGGCAATAATTATAATATCCAAAATATTCACCCAGAAGCTGCTTTCTGAATGAGTGTTAGAGTTATGAATAGAGATGAAGGATACTATCTAACACATTGAAACTGGAAAAAGTAAAAGTATTGAATACTGAATTTGATTAGTCAGTTAATCAAAATACGAAAATCAACATGTAATAGAGCACGTCAGGAAATATGGTGTGGTTGATATAAACTCACCCCAAGTATAGTTACTGCATAGATCACAGGCAGTAGACGCTAGTAGTAGTAACTACTGTTAAAGGCCTAGTATAGGTATAGTAGAGGTAACTAAAGATAAAAGCCCAGTAGAAGTAACTGAAGTTAAAGGGCTAGTAGAAGTAACTACTGTTAAAGGCCTAGTATAGGTATAGTAGAGGTAACTAAAGATAAAAGCCAAGTAGAAGTAGGTCAAGTTTAAAGCCTTGTAGATGTAACTTAAGTTTGAAGCCTAATAAAAATAACTAAAGACTAGAAAAAGGTATAATTCTAAAGAAAATTGTGAAGTGGGGTTGCAGTCTTACCAGCTGTGTCCGGTGTCCAGCTGTGTACTAGCAGTAAATTAACACAGATACTCTCCCGGTACTTGGCTGGCCATCTCCCAAATACAAATACAAACACAAAGATATGTACCATTAGCTAGCTAGCTACCTATCTCCAGCATAAAAAAGAATGAATAGCTGGCAAAAAGGTATCAAGAAGTCTTCCCATAGTCGAAGTCAGTAGCTAGCATTATTTGCAAACTTCAGAACCGGCAGCCGTTTGCATGGGCTCATTCTGGTAGTATTTTTTAAACCTTGCCACGAAACCTTCCACAAAACAATAGCAACACAATCGGAAACGAGATTCTAATTTTTATACCTGTCATGCCTCTGCAGTGCAAGAACTGTGGGAGAAGTTAGGGTGGCTAAAAATAATAAATAAATATATATGTATGATAATTGTAGTGTGGCTTGCCGAAGCAAGCACACTAATTAATATGGAACATCAGTCTCAGTAATTATTGTCCTGTCATATACTTATATTTCGCCTTCTTTGTGATATTTAGTTAGAGTGAATGAGATTTCACTCAGAGAAGACAGTCGATTTCAATATGTTTGTGTGCTGTGAAATAATTAGCTCTCTTTAATCTAACTTCCCTATAGCCTTGTCTACTATTTGCTTAATATGATCAGTCATTAACACTCATTGTGTGTTGGTGCAGTTGTAGCATATCAACTGCTTCTTCTGTATAGCTTTTATTTCTTATGCTATTAGGTTATAGTTGGAGAATACATGGAGCCTTTCAAAGCAGTTAAGGAAAATATTGTTCATCCTTACTCTGAAATTTCTCAGTAAGAAAACTGTAGATTTTCAGGCAAATATTAACCACCAAACCCTGTAAATAGAAGTTCTATTAATGAGTTGGTAAGAACGTTATTGTCCATCCTAAGTTGTAATGGTTATGGCCGGGGATATATCATTCTAGCTAATCCTATGTGTCCTGCGGTATAATTCTCCACTGTTGAGGCCCAGCTAGAGCCATAGGAGGAGCTAGTGCCAATTAAAGAGCTAACAAGCAGTGGGGGCATGATCTCACAGGGAGGCGGTCAGCCAGGGGTCAGCCAGGGGTCAGCCAGGGGTCAGCTCATCACAATTTAAACTAGATTTGGACAGAAGAAGAGAGGAGTTGAAGGGGATGTGTGTGTGTTTAAGGTGTTGAAAGAATAAATGTTACTTTAGATTTTGTCTTCTTAAATATGTTCCTATATATGTATATATAGATCATCCATGTATAAAATGGCATGTTCTCGGATCCATGATTCCAGCTTACTGCATGATCTCTATGCATCACAATAATAAAAAAACACTTCTACACGCACTTATGAAGGCACACAAAGACACACAGAGACAAACACCACTGTATCTCTAATGCACAGACTGAATGCAGTGGGCTGAGAGATTCAAATCTCCCACAGGGTCTTGCGTGAGGAATAGGAAATATGATTTATATCAAATCCCCTCGTCAGTTAGAATAGTTTTTCTTATTGCATCTTATTTTCTGTGCTGTCAGCAGAAGATTTCTGATGCTTTTTTCATGTCCACTTCCTTTTTTTTTGTTTAGTGGGTCCTGAAGCAATTCTGTTTCAGGGCATCCTCAATCAAGATGGGTTTTGTGTGGTAAAAAACTAGCATTGACAAATGCTGTGTTACATGAATGGATGAGCAGCAAAATGCAGGCATACCCACTGTAAATGGAATTCATCTAGTCATGTAGCATACAAACGATTAGGATCCAGTTCCACATTGCTAAAAACAAATCAGTTTCCAACAGATAACTTGAAGTCTAGTTCTGTAAGGCTTGAATTAGTCTTAGGATAGTTTCCCCTGGCACTTACTCAACCAATTTATGATATTGAGTCCACTCAACTAAACTCTCTCGCCTGAATCAATGGGTGATTTAACAGTCACAGCTTTAAAGAGGCATATACTGCAACCTTCTGAGTTTGTTACAGGGTTTAAATTAAATTGGCAAAATTGGCACTAAACTATTTTATTGAATCACATTGATGGATTGTGGAACTCCCATTTACTTCAGTATTTCTGCATCCCATCTCAATGAGTCCTTTTGACATGACAGATGTATCCTTTCATTTTTAGCACTTGTTATAACCTCAGCAAAAGGATTGCCCTAAAGGGACTGGCAGGAAATGTCATAAGACACCTCTGATACATGCAATCTGATACATGCAATCACAAACCACACTATAGGGACACGGAGTGAACAACTGTTCTAATATATGGACACAAATTTCAGTAGTATTTCTCTATAGGGACCCATACTTAAGTTGTCTTCCACTATAGGGACACTGACTAACGTAGTCTTCCACTATAGGTACACTGACTGCAGTAGTCTTGTACTATAGGGACACAGACTGTGTTAGAGTTAAAAGCGTTTCACTATAAAGACACAGACTGTAGAAGCGTTTCACTATAAGGACACAGACTGTAGAAGCGTTTCACTATAAGGACACAGACTGTAGAAGCGTTTCACTATCGAGACACAGACTGTAGAAGTGTTCTATTATAGGGACACAGAATGTAGAAGTGTTCCATTATAGGGACACAGACTGTAGAAGTGTTCCATTATAGCAGGGGTGGGCAAATATTTTGGCTCGGGGGCCACATCAGGATTTTGAAATGAAATGGCGGGCCACATTTGTTTTTGTAATTTGTTAATCATAATTGATTTGGAGGCCAGAAAAGGGCATTCCGTGGGCCGGATGGGACAGCCTCGCTGGCCGCATTTGGCCCTCGGGCCGTAGTTTGCCCACCCCTGCATTATAGGGACACAGACTGTAGAAGTGTTCCACTTAGTACTGCAACTAACAACTGTTTAGCTATTTGATCACTTACTACTTCTTGCTACCACCTTGCCCTGCTGAGCACTATTCATCTTCTGTCGCCACGCCTACAGGAGTTTTGTCTGTACATGCTCATGCATTACGGGCATGCTCCCGTGTCATGAGAGCTCTGATTTGCTAATTTTGCTACAAACTGTTTTCGTAGAATTCTTAAATGTTAAGTGGTCCCATACGGTAAAGTTTTTACACCTTCCCGGTGTAGCTTCTGCCGTATATCGATAATGACATCTGTTTGTCAGCTATTTTTATTATTGACGATACCGATCTTTATTGATTAGTTGCAGTCCTGGTTCCACTATAAAGACAAGTGTCAAGTCTCATATGACCACCGAGCAGTACGGGGAGATGTCAGCTCTGCCTCTCTGGCCAGTCAGCTTTTCAGAAAGGCTTGAAGTGTGAGCTGCATTGTGCCACAGTGTCTTCTGAAGAGAATTCTCTATCCTGTTATTTAGAACTGCCACAAGCTCAACACCTGCTTATGAGCAGATTTGCAGCTCAACCCCAACTTGTCGGTTTTGTTCTTTTAAAACTTTACACAACAAGAGTGAAGTCAGGGTCTGTTCATATGGATCCCTTTGCCCAGTTAAGTAATACGTTCTTTTCCACAAGCATAGGCGCTTGTGAAAAAAATACAAACTGGAATATTTGTTCTGTTCCAGTTTGTTTTAGCAGGGCAATTAGCATGCAGCAATATAAAATAGGTATACATATGAGAATTAAAAGGGCTGGAAATGTTTGTTGAGTTTAATAAATTAACATTGATGAAAGAAGTGTGAGTGGGAGAAGTGAGCGTGGGAGAAGAGTGCGAGACATGACCTCACACACTTTTTAAACTTCTACACACTAAGTTGCCTGCAACAGAGGTAAGATTGTATATTTAATACGTATGCGTTTGCATACTCCCAGGCACAACAATTTGGGTTAAGTGCCTTGCTCAAGGGTAGATATTACCTTTTGTTTACTGGCCCGTAATTCGGGTGAGTTCATGAAATGTCGAATAGGTCCTGTTGTAGTCGTATAGTGGAATCAATGCCTGCCGCCCACTTCCTCCTTTCTAAGTGCTGACACAGCAGCTCCTGAAGCTCCCATTATGTGAGCACATTTATACAGATCCTAATTTAGCCATAAATCATCCAGTGTCCGCTCTGCACTGAGAGGATCTTCGCAGTTCTGCCAAACCACCGCCTGTCTCTACTGCACTGCCTACAGGGATGAACTTGCTGTTAATTCTCATTTAAGACACTTTGGTAATTTGACAGTGTAGTATACTATACAAACCTAAACCTTTATGGTGGCATTGATTGTTCATTTGATTCATTAGGCTTCTGATTTCACTGTAGCCTCCACCTGATTGGGAATATAGAGTGTCATACATCACGTGGACCGATCTTCAATGTCATAATACCTACCTTGTGCCAGAAAAATGGTTTTAGTCTTCAATTATTCAATCTGTGTAGCTAGGAATAGTTTCAACTGCGTAATTCGGATTTCATACTGTTCCCTAAAACAGAAAATGCAAATATGTTTTAGCCAATACCGAAAGCAGATGTTTGTAAGAAGGTGTGAGGTTCTTTTTTATATTGGGACGCGTTTAAAAAAACTCTGTGTGCTATGGAAGTTTGGGAGTTGATTTGGTGTTTTGATACTCCATGTTCATAGCATATGCTGTACTACACTACGGACGTGAGAGAAGGGACTGTTTGTCATTGTTCAGTCAAGATTGGCCTCGCTGTCAAGTGAATAGTATCTTGAAAAATGATTTCATGAGAGACATCTTACGTAATGTCTCTGTGTTAGCCTCTTTAATATGGCCAGTTACATTTGAAGAAATAATACAATTCATGTCTTTGTCAAACTTCTCTATTTCAATGTGGGGGTGGGTAGAGGGGAGAACTCCATTTGGGAATCTGTGCTGGAATTCACAAAGAGCTAAAGCTCCAAGATCACACCGCAAGGATACAAAGCGTACAAGATGCACTGCCTTCCAAACACGGAAACCTCATTGTATTTCCTCTGCTTGTTTACTTATTTTGCTGTCTATTTTTCTGTCAAAATGGGCCAGACACTGGATGTAAAGTGGCATGTCTCAACACAGTGGCCATTACAGGGCCTCGTAGCCACACTCCGCGTTCAGGCTCATAATGCCGTGGGCGTAATACACTCACCATGAAGCAATTTTGTTGTGCGACAGAATGCAGGACCCTGTCAATAAATACATTATCTAAGGGTCCCAGCATGCAGTAGGGCAGGATCGTGTCTGCAAATATCTTAGGAGCCCAGCATGCAGGACCCTGTCTGTTGATGCCAGGCTGGCACAGCACACATGGCCTGCATTCATTCACAGCCAATCCTTTACTTTGATTCAGAGAACGGCGAAGGTCTTACAGTGGTGCCTAATAGTTTTGACAGAAAATGACATATTTTAGTTTATTAGAAATATGGCACAACGATTTTATATACCGGTTTTGGCTTTCTGCTCCTCTGGGGTAACTTACTGTCTATCACATGATTGTGTATACAATACTACTAATAACGATGTCAACACCATAATATCGTTAACATACAATCAATATGGGTTACATCAATACCCCAAACAACAGAACCGGTACCAGACCCCATGTATGGTGGGTTGGGGTTACATCAATACCCAAAACAACAGAACCGGTGCCGGGCCCCATGTATGGTGGGTTGGGGTTACATCAATACCCCAAACAACAGAACCGGTGCAAGACCCCATGTATGGTGGGTTGGGGTTACATCAATACCCCAAACAACAGAACCGGTGCCAGGCCCCATGTATGGTGGGTTGGGGTTACATCAATACCCCAAACAACAGAACCGGTGCCAGGCCCCATGTATGGTGGGTTGGGGTTACATCAATACCCCAAACAACAGAACCATTGCCGGGCCCCATGTATGGTGGGTTGGGGTTACATCAATACCCCAAACAACAGAACCATTGCCGGGCCCCATGTATGGCGGTGGGCCATCGGTTGACCTGTGATACTGGTGATACTGTGTGCTGATCCGCCAGCCAGTCACGCCGCGGTCAGCCATCCTGACGTTCTGCTACCGACTGATTGACAATCTCTAGACTGAGCATTCATTCACATCCCCTTGCCATGCAGCCTCCAAGCCATCATTCCCATACGCCTCCACCGGGGGCCTCACCGGAGCAGGGTGAACCCTGGAACAACCCAATCTGGTGGAGACCCTGGCACACCATCGTCCGCTCGCGGAACAGCACACATTCCCATGCAACCGCTTGTCACCACACAGAAGATGACCCGCTAACCCGTGGCCATAATGCGCTTGGAACGATCGGAGAGCCCTGCCAAACCCCTTATTTATGAAAGGACACGCAGTCATATACTTAGTCTGAGATAATGGTATAAGAGAATCTAGTCACTATTATTCTTTCTCTGCCCCGGGTTTCGTTGACCCGAGTGCTTTGAAACCGTGTTTTACCTCTGCTCTGCAATCCCTCCAATAGACCTCACAGAATGTGGAACTGTAAACTCACTCGCCAGTCCTATAATTTCCGCAGTATACGCTGAATATCATCAAATCATGTTATCCACAATGCTTGTGGTCAGCAAAATACAGTAACTATATCTAACAGTCATGATTTAAACATGGACTTTTTTTTTTATGCACATTCCAAGTGTTCTGCCTAATGTTGTCATTGAGTGCTGACATACCGATGCACACTGTGAGCTGTGTGTTTATATTCAGTTGTGCTCCCTGCTACCATCACATTAGGGGACTTGGTGTCACTCCCCTAGTCTCAAACATCAAAGTTAGGTGTGGACATGATGGTTGACCACTTGTCCACCAGAAATGATTGTAAATAGTCATAAACAGAACTATCTGAACAGGTCAGATTTGTCCCAAAGCTCAGAGCCGCATTCAGCCATGTCCGTCTCCTTTCTGAGTGGTTGACACGTGTTTGACTCACAGGATTTGTGTGTTTGTGCATTGCCGTATATTAATGTAACTCTTCTCATTTTAACATTTCTCATTAGCTCTCCTCTCGCTTTCTTTTTCCTTGCTTTGATTTCTTTGACCATGGAAGCCTGCAAGTGCAACGGACATGCCAATCTATGCCAGGTGTCAACGGGGAAATGCCACTGCCAAACCAAGGGGATCAAGGGAGACCAGTGCCAACTGTGAGTATGCCTTAAGCTATTCTTCCTACACTAAACATTTTGTATCTATGGTGGCATTCCCTGTCCTTATTTTGTATATATGGTGGCATGCCCTGTCCTCATTTTGTATATATGGTGGCATGCCCTGTCCTCATTTTGTATATATGGTGGCATGCCCTGTCCTCATTTTGTATATATGGTGGCATGCCCTGTCCTCATTTTGTATATA